>VYYJ01000004.1:0-265609 GCA_021029165.1 Cyphoderus albinus | reverse complement strand
AGAGCAGATGATAAGCTTTCGAATGATATGCCTTGTGAGGGAAACCATCCATTTCCGACCGAGATATTGATATGCAAAGCCCGGTCCAGACTTACTGACTCCCCCTCGTATGCTTGTAACAAACAGTGTCCATTTTGTCGTAACATTACTTGCGCACTTGAAGGTCATGCATGGCCATCTTTTGGGCTTCTTTCTTTCTGATGACAATGACACTAAAGAAATTAAAGTGAACAGTGAGGATTTGAAACAGGTAATGGAAAGACTGGAGATCCCACTTTGGGTACTGGAAATCCTAGACTCCCTTGAAATCAAATATGAACTGAAGGATGATGCACACTTGTTCCTTCTGAATCCTGATTTAAAAGGAAAAAGATTGAAGGTCGACGCTGTTTTTCATTTAGGATTCCTTAATTAGGAATGCATCTTGGCCAACCTAGCCAAACGAAAAGAGGAAACGAATCGGAAGGAAGAGAGGATGGAACAGTCAGAGGCAAGCGATGTTTAATTGGAGGTCGGAAGTGTCCAACTTAAAAGATTAAACTTTCTCGTAAGAGGAACAAACCTTTTAAAATGATTTCATGCAAAATTGTTGTTGTGTCCGTTCACCAATGTGAGATATTAAATGCCATTTGTGCCAGTATTTAAGAGTGCAAAGTCTTGAATTGTCAGTGTCCTTAATTGAAATAAAATCAAATGCTTACCCCGGTGCCGGCACTCTCCGACAGTAAGGAACCGTGCTCTCGTGCCCCGAGTGACAACTCGGTGGCTGGGATGCGCACTGGGCGAGATTGCTTTCTTCTTTTCTTCCCTTTTGCATCCCCTCGGTAATCCATTGCTTGGGATTCCGAATCGAAGGACCTGTCCAGTCCTTCACATGTTGACCATGCACTGGAATTCTCCCCTGGGAGAACGCTATTGTGTTGCAGAATTTCATCGTTTCCGCTTTCAAAGCTACTGTTGCTTTCGACGCGACAAGTTTCCTCTTGTGGAGGATTTTCAGAGTGAATTAATGTTGGTGTAGTGTGGAGCCCGCCTGTTGGCCCGCCATTTAGTGTTGCTGTTGTTGCCATCGCCGAATTAACTCACCTACATTAACTTTGATGGCCCGTGACCCAACTAGAGGTCGATTTGGGTCCAACAAAGAGTTTAGCTGCAAGGAGACAATCACCATCAACTTATCCATTTTGATTTTATATTTCATTAACATATTACGTCAAATCTAAAAGCGAGCTGCTCAGCACAATAAAGAAAAAGAAAGTCAGCGAAAGAGTATCAATTTGCATTACATAAGCATACAGTATGTTGCCAGTGAGTTCGTGATAGACGTCGAATGAAAAAAATGTTGGTCACTGTGACCCTATTGTGTCCTTTGGACCGGACATGCAAGTAGGTAAAACATCATAAACTTTTTCCTAAAAATATGTATAATAAAAACCAACATGACCATCGTTTTCCCTACCTAATTTAATTCAGGTTACTAATTTTCACGAAATTTTGTGGAGTCACGTTTTATAAACAGGTAGAAATATAATGTCAAAAGTGGCATTTTTAGCACTTTTTGCCTTTGCATTCCTGACTGCTTATAAGAAATGTATCCGAAAAATTCGTGAGAATTGGTAGCCTGCCTAAAAATAGACGGGGAAAATAATGGTGAAGTTAGTTTTCATACACATTTTTAAAAAAGAATTGATTTTTGACCATTTTGTATTTCCGGTCGGCCACAAAAAACGTCACAGTGGCCAAAACTTTATACCATCGACGTCTAATCACTTCATCTCTCTAAAGAGCTATCGGCCGATTTTTTCTGATTTGTCGTTCTCGAGGTACATATGATAAAAAGTTTCATTGCGAATTCCAGTGAACACATACAAATCTAGGGATAAACAATTTGTATGATCATGGCACGCCATTTATTCCATTTCTCCAAATTAATTTGATATTTGAAAACTCAAATCAAAATCAGCGTACCAAAACCTTTCTTTAGGGTATAAAATTTACAACGAAAGATGTTTTCCCTCGCACTGAATTTTGTTCATGAATTTGAATTCTATGTACTATGAGTGAATGATTCTATGCATGACTTTTAAAGATGGTGGAGATTAACAAAGATTCCGTCAATAGTTCGACCTAAGAAACCTTTATTCACACCATCTCTTAAAAACTTCTAAAATGTCATTTTTAATTTTAACGTTCCTGTTTCGTGTGGCTGAACTGATAAATTTGTGGTGGACTTTCCAGTCTTATTCATATGAAGCCTTTCCAGAGTCTACTTTACAACAATTTGTGCCGCCTTTGTATTATGCTTAATCGCCATGTCATGCTGCCATAAACGAACAAAATCAAAAGGACTCATGTCTTTGAATACGAACATAGATAAATAATGAATTGCACCTTTTTCATTAAATCACCGGTAATAATTTAGGAGCATAAATTTCTAATACAAATAAGCTTAAGCTTGCATTAGAAAGTTTAAAAAATGCAGACAAGAGTTTAATGCGGGTATTTTATGCATGAACTATGAAGCAAAAAAAGCATTTAGTTTTAGTTGCTTTTGAAAAGCACGGAATATAAATACAACGTACAGAAATGTTAATGTGTCTTTACTGATTACATGGAGTGGGGAAAGAAAATCAGCGGATATCAACGTAAGTAAAATAAAACCAGAGATCCTTGCCTTTTGTAACATAACCTGAAGAAGACGCACGTAACATTTTGGAATGCTGTCACTTGAATATTGCACTTATTGTTATTATTAGAACTATTAATTTTATTGCACGTATTGCGGACCAAATCACTACACATGAAGAAAACGAAGAAAGTTCACCGCTCATACTCAAATAGATGTGCTTTGCTTTCGTGTGACGTGATGTCTGTAATGCGCTCAAATGAGTTTTAGTACCACGTTGTTTGGAAATTGCACTTTCGACTGGCAGCGCTTACTTTTGTTCGGTTTGACTGTAACATCATGGTTTGAACGCTTACTGTGTTTAAAGCTAAAAGTAAGCATATTTTGATTTTCTTTCTTCATCAGTGACATAAGACAACCAGAATTGAATGTACTGGGGTAATGTAAGGCAGTTCATGAAAAAAGCAGAAAACAAAAAAAGGAAAACTATGATTTAAGAGATACATTACTGCGATTTAAGTCCACGACGACATGAGGAAATGATGAAAAAATGAAGAGAAAACAAAGTTCATGAAAAATTACTCATTGTCAGTCAATTCTATTTTCTTCTCTGCTAATCATCATCACATTGTCTTCTAATTACGTAGAAACCGCTGCTCGTCCTCATGGCGTATGGACATTTCTCCGTAGTTGTAAGATAGTATTGAATGAATGCAAAGTCGATTCTGTGTGTAAGGCGTCACCGAAAAAGAAAGCATGAATAAAGAAATTGTTCCACTCTCTTGCTACGAAAAGAAAAGAGTACATATGTAAAAATAGCTGGTTATTTTTTCACTCCCACTACAACCAGTGCACAGTGTGACTTTCATCGTCACAGCATAAAATTAGAGGCGACTCGTGAGGAAAGCCCCAGAAGCACACACAGACACACACACAAAACCACTTTACGCTGTCTCTTTTTACATATAGGAAACTGAGCAGTCACAAGATTACAGTTCAGGTTAGAAACTTCCTCCATTTGGAGTAGAGTATAGCGATGGAAAAATGCTCGTTTTCAGCAAGAATCAACATGAATGAGTCCAAGACCACTACGGCGCTCTGCTTGAGTGTGCAATCCGCACACGTACGTACTCCCGTTTCACGTTCTCTGTGTCAAAAACGTACAAATGGAGCGTCTGCTGAAAATGCCAAGTTGTTTATTTTTTTCTCCACAAACCATCAGAAAATCTATTTCCCCTACTTTTATTTTTATTCAAGAGAAAATTTCCCCGAAATTGACAGTTCTTCTCAATAGTGTGAATCCAATCACTATAACTCATTTACTTTTGATGCAGCAAAATACTACTGTCATTCAGCTTTTAAATAATGTCTATGAAAACGTATCTGCATCTACTTTTTCTTTGCATATAAAAACACAGTTCTTGTAGAAAAAAGCTGTACAGACTCTTGCCACAATGCACTATCATCAGGACACTCGACCAAAAATTGGTCTTTTCTTTGGTGAACGGCTTCTGCGAAAGGAGCATCAGCGCGTCGCCTTTCACTCGCGCTGTCTTCTTGTTCGTCTTTCTTTTTTACAAGAACAACAAAGGCCTACTAGGACTAGAGGAGCACAAGATCTTATACGTTATAATAACAATAATATCACCGCACCACATCATCGGCACTTGGACTAGTAAGTATTATTATTAGTAGGGAAATAGTAGCAGCGGTACAGACTACAGACACACACTGATGCACACACCAGCAGTGTAGCAGCTAAAGTAGTGGAATGAGAGAAAAAAACTTATATTTTAGTAGGTAACGACGTCGCCGTCGTATTCAATAGGTACCAGAGAGAGCCACACAGTGATCAGAGAAGAGCGAGGAGCAGCTTTCTAAGCTGTAGCAGAAAGCGAACAATGTACACCGGAGTGGTAGTACAAAGTAAAGTGAGTGAGTACAACAAGGTTCAACTCACAAAAAAACCATCACCACCACCACGAACCACCACACGACTCAAGAAGACTACCTCCACGACTTCATCATATTATTGTACCAGTGGTGCTGCTTCGAGTTCCAAGTCGACTTCGACAACTGCTCCTCTTAGTCCTCTTCCTTTCCTGACTTCGCCTCTCTCACTTTTAAACACAAGCCTCTCGCAGCTCGCTCACTCACCGTTCTTACACACTCCACTCTGCCTGCTTTGCTTGCTTTCTCTCTTCACAAATCCCGACGTTTTCCCCAATTCCCTAACCCCTGTATTTTCTGCATACATATTATTATTACTTTTGTATAGGTACACACACATATATTATATTACTTATTACTCAGACTATCTCCTCCTCTATGTGTGTATCATAGCCCGAGAGCGGAGCGAAGAAACGATTATCGGAGCAGAAAGCGGATACCCATAATATGCATTTAAGTTCACATACTCCGCGTTCTTCGTCTCCTGTTATGAGCACTTCCACATTTTATCCCCAAACCAACAGCCAACAACACACACAAATGAAACCTTTTTTGAGTTGAAAAGAGGCAAAAAACGTAAATTTTCATGGATGTGTAGCAGAGAGAGAGAGAGTGTGTGGCAGCAAGCAGCTCCTCTCTTCACCATCCCTGTATTGTTGTTGTGCATTATGATTGCATTAATATAATAATAATAATAGCGTACATTTGTGTGCTGTATAAAATGAGTCACTGGAGTCGTTACATTTTCCACAAAAAAATATCATCATCTATATGATCACAGTTGCAATCACATTCATTCAAGATTGGTCCTCCTTTGCTACTAACTATATAAACTCTCCTCACTCTCCTTTTTGTACCTATGTACCTACTTGATTTGATGTGAAAAACATCGGCTTCATATTATTATTAATATTCATAAATAAAAATCCTCAAAAAATATAACATAATGCCGCGTGTTTCTGATCAAAAGTAATATAAATGCTTATAATTTTTTCGTGTGCATATTTTATGTGATTTTGGCGGTCCCCTCGTTCTTCGTTTTCTTTGGCATTTGTCATAATCAGAAAAAAGAGCTCCATTCTTTAATATCGTTATCTGCATTACTTATGCTATGATTCTCCTCCTAGCCCAGCATTTTATTTTTGTCAATCTTTCAGATCGTTTTTGAAAACAAAGATGAGCTGGAGCTGTACTGTAATTTTATTAATGCAGCAGGCAAAGCAGCAGTCGATGACAAAGCGAAGGAGTTGGATTGAGACAACAGTCAATTCCATTGTTCCCAATTCGTGGTTTCCATTATGTATGCAAATCCGAGTGCTGCTGTTGTAGCGTAAAACAAAACGTATTTCATCAAATATGTTGACAGTTCCAGTTTTTTGTTTAGCAGATACAATTTTTCGTTTAGTAATATTACTCGTACATTTAATTATAATTAGACAAATTTGCGGAAGTTGAGCAAAAGACCATTGCAATTATTTCTTTCTCCAATGTGAAACTGTTTGCTGTTGAAAGAGAAGAATGAGTGAGCAAACTCTATTTTCCAATGCGATAACGATGACGGTTAAAATAAGGGCGACCTTTTGTTTCTTTTTTCTCTTCTTCTAGTACTTTCATCGTTATTGCTTTGTGCTAACACAAAATTGGAAAAGAGTTTTGCTGGTTTCTTTCCGTTCAGCGAGCAGTACACGACGTTCACGATAAAATGTTATATAAAAATTGAGTTTTCCCTCGCCTTTGCTGTTTTTCGTTTATAAATAGTTAGTTTTTTGGTTCTTGGAAGCGAAAAAAGAGCATGCAATCAATAAAAAACAATAGACTTTGAAAAGTGCTATATTTGCTCTATTTAGCTAATTAGACAATTTTTTACTTGTTCTCTGTGGAGTAGTAGCAAAGGAAAGAGAAAAGTATTGGAAGTGCTTTCAAAACTTCGGCGTACTGCGCCATTTTCTTCTGAAAGACAAAAACTGTATCCACCCAATAAATGGAAAACAATCTAGCACACCATCTATCACGATATGAATCAAAATTGTCTGACAAACAAATAATATGACAAATTATGAGGGGCCACCCATTCACGTCGTTCGGCGTTCCCAGTAATGTGTAGCAATATTATGTAGCCATAGTTTTTTAAAAGAAAATTGCCCAATGCTCAATTATGAAGAGAGTACCTTTTGCTGTTGTTGTGTATGCAACCTATTGTCTCAACAAGAAAATTAACGGGAAACTACAAAATGGCTCCTTTTTTAGATTACTTTGTGGTGTGGAAAAATGCCTTTTCCAAGTCGACAACAACTGCATACGGCTCTCATACGTATTTTCCTGAAAATATCTTTAAAAATAAGCAAGAGCGAAAAGGTACAATAACGAAACACGGTATTTCGTTTTCTTCTCCACCTCAAGCACAATGGAGATTCCACCAATATTAAATCGACCCAAATACAATGTGCATACATTCCCACTCTTTGCAATTTCATAATCAAGCTTCTAGTAAAGTTGAATATCATTCATAAATGCACACATTTTGAGAGGAAAAAATAAGTGGCGAAAAAGGTTGATTGATGGATGTAAATGCTCAGAAAACCTCTGCTACTCGCGTCTGTAAATTCTCGACGAGCTCGATGTGGCGAAATAGGGACGTGTGTATATTAGCCTTAAACGTAATCATTTTTAACCTTTCCAGGTAAACTTTTATTATTGGCATGCGCCTGGTATAAACGAGAATAAAAATTGGATTTTGTAGCAACGCGCTCGGTTCAGTCGAACCAAGGCTCAGCCGAAGCTCATAAGAACCAGAACATCCTTAAATTAGTAACTACATACAATTTACTTTCAGGTCTGAGTTTTTATAATTATAATGTTTAGTAACTTTTACAGCGGATTAAAGTGATTCCAATTCGGGGCAAGGTGAGATTACGATTTGTGGAAACAAACCATTTTGGCTATGAAATTAATGATGAATATAAGACATTGGAAGGCGTGGGTATGTAAATCGGAGATGGTAAATGTGAACAACTTATATATTATAATGAATAATGGTTTAAATTAATGGACAAGGAATGTTATCTTAAATTGTATGACCGATTGTGGAAAGTTTTCATATTTTCATGGTATTTGTTGCCGCAATCACAAATGGGAATAAAGTTGTGTATGTGTGGTAAACGCGGACTGCCTGAAATATATACAACCCATATATACTTCTAAGTATTCCAAAAATATGCTAGGTTGACCAAAACGGAGTATGGTGGAGAATTACGCCATCGACTCAGTTATTTTTAAAAGCACTAGACGATTGAAACAGGAAGAAAGGTAACTGATCGCTATTGTATTCCCGTGTAGTCATATCAGAATTGGTTATAAAATTCCCTTTTCTCATTATAAAACCATCGTCATAATACGTCATGTGGATTAACCCTCCCACCACCACATCCCAGTCCTGGCGTTCTGTGCCGTTACGATATGTTACATTTCTTTTGCTTTTTTATTTCTTCTTCGCAAATAATAATGAAAGGGCATCATTATTATAATCATGGAGACACATGGCATGCTCATATTAATACCATTCTGCTTTATGAACTTTCTATTGATAAATGCAGCGCGTAATTTATTGCAGAGTAATTCAAGCACGCGATCAATATGACCACGGCTTAAAAACTAATAATTCCTAAATAGATAATGAATGTGATTGTCTGATATTGTGTTGCCTTTTCTTTTGAACACAGCTTTTCTTTGGTATTCTTTTCTATCTTTGAACGTCATTCTACTCTTAGAAAGCGAATATCGGCGTTTCAATATTTTAACACAACAAACTACATTTCTAATGTAATGAGTTTTGGAGTCATGTGATCCGACGCGAAAAATCAATACGATTAGTTATTTTAAAGGAAATTGGAATTTACTATTCCCGGTCTGGTTACGTTTGGTGTGGGTATTAATAAACCATGGTGGCTACGACTTATGTGTGATGTGGCGCTGACGATACGCTAAGTCTGTATCAAAATAAAATCCCTTCAGGACATCCATTTTCAATCACAGCAGGAAAATTAGAAAGGAAGACTTGTTTTGTCCAAATGTCAATAATAAACAGAGAAAGGTTGAGAAATCATAGAAAACGACAAGGCATGGTCATTAGAAGTGTATCGTAGAATTCTCCCGCACATACTTGGCCCACACATCCACTACACAGCTTTTATACCCATGTGCATTATGTATGGTCGAACGTTGTGTCTGCCTATTGCCTATACATTTCTCTTTCGGATTGCATGGTCTTCGAACGCTTCTCACGAGAAAGACTCGCATCTCTCAAGGAAGCTTTTTCATTTTCATTTCATGGTGGAAAAGAGGCAGCAGCAGGAGCAGCAAGAAAATGCAATGAGTGTAGCTCGGAGTTTACACTACACAGACACAAACACGGTCAAACTATTTGATATTATTACAGTGTGATGGGATATAACTTTTTAGCACACGGTGTAGAAAACACCATTAGTTAGACAGTGTTTTTAACCCATTATCACTGCCGTTTCTCGTGTAGAGTGTCATGGAGAGTGTAATGTGTGTACGACGAACAGACGTCGATGTGGGCATATAAAGTATGTGCATTTCTCAAGATCCAAGTAAATCGGGATATCGGGCTATCGAGTTGGTCATACAATTGTGCTTCGTGTTTGTATCACATACTCTATAAAAGATGTATGCTCAGCGTGTTTCAACATTATAACTTATGAGCTCTTTAACAAAACCGTATTATGACTTACGTCAGCCACGTATTTACTTTTCTTTCTGGACTACCAATCACAATCTTAACACTTCTGGACTCACTTTTACTGCCAATACAAAACAGCTTATAAGCTTTTACTCTTTTTTCTTCCTCGTCCTCTCCTTCCTTTTCTCTTTTCCCTCTCTCTCTTTCGACTTGAATTGAATGCCACGGCAAAATGAGACTTTTTACCAATCAAAGCGCTTCAGCGGAAATGTTTCTAAACTGCTTCTATCTTAATGAATACCTCGAGAGTAAACTCTCTCTCTCTCTTCTTTTCTCTTCCACTTTCTCTCTCTTTCTCTCACACTTTCTTCCTTTTCCTATCTTCTCTCTCGTGGCATTGATTTTCAGTGAAATGGCAAAGTCCAAACCCCCTAATCGTGTATCCTTACGGGCAACTAAATTTTCTACGCTGTATACACAGTTTTAGTCTTTGTAAGTTCATTAAAGAAATGAACTTCATTTGGCTTGCTTGTTAAATTACGGTCATTTTTTCCTGATGACAGCGAGAATACCTTCTCTAAGCGTGCTTTCATGTAGCACAGCTATGGCATCTAAAATCGTTAAACAAATTAGGACATAAAATAAAGAAACGATTGAGAATGATTTTGTTTAGTTTCATTTTTGATGATGATTATTATTACGGTTAACAGTGAAGCAATTTTTACGATCGGCCGCAGAGCGGTTAAAAATGCAGAGTATCATGTTTTGTTTGAACCATTTTGTAAAGTGGAATTGCGAACAAGATAGAGGCAGTCTGAAAAATAATAATTGCATTAAAATAGAGTTATTAGCCTTCTGTTGACATCCATCATTCATTTCAGGTCAGTACTAAATACTACAAACTTTCGATTTAATGCCAATATGCAGCTATTTGTTGTTGGCTGACAAAAAGCCGGTCCATAATAATATGTCGTTTCATATAATAGCAACTTTAAATTGGCACTTTGTACACTAGAAATTCAGAGGGAATGGGGAGTTACTCGGTGGCAGCAAGCAAGCGAGTAGGCATCAGAACAAGCCCACTTCAAGTTTGAACAAGCAGGAGTGGCATATTATGTGATTGTAAAAGGGCTTTCACAATTCACACACAAAACACTACAAGCAGTCTACCTCCCATGATTACAGTCACTAAATTTTAAATAAATTCAAAACTAGAGATTGACTGGGTGGAGAATTCTCCATTAAAAATTCATCAAGCACAAAGCTAAACAAGGTAGTCGTTTAATGCATATACATGCACATGGCCACTTATTAGGCAGCCGAACAAATATTTCTTTACGCGAACGAAAAAAAACGCCTGCGATGGCAAGTTTAAAAATACCAGAATGAAACACGGAAAAAAAAGACGAACATTCGCTTTTCACGACTTGCGGTGAATACAAATAAAGCAGTTGAGCTTGCAATAATAATAAGTACAGATACATGCGAATTAAACAATGTCTCTTGAATAATGTGTACTAAGGTTTGTACTCACGATTTTTCTGACCTCCAGGTTGTATGGTCAATCCACTCAAAGTCTCTTGTCGCTCTAGAACACCACTGCTAATGATGAACAGGAAAGTTATTTGCAAAGTATTCAAGTAGGAGCAGTGGAAAGAGACCAATTTTCTAAGATGAGGGGGGGTGTCCAAGCTTTGATGATGGTCAAGTTGTGTGTTTTGCGTCCGACTGTCTTTGACGTGTGACATACTCCGATTATCGGCACTTCAGGACAATTGTATGTTTAGATTCTAGAAAATTCAAAACAACAAAATATTGTTACATACCACAGCCTGAGTCATTTAATCGTAAAAATGGAGAAACAATGTTTAATGAAAGGCAATTACTGCATTTGTGAAGGGACATTTTATGGTCTCAATTAAAAAATGGACTCTGATGAATTTATACGATAAACAAGCATTTTACAACAGGATAACCGTTGTTTATAGCAAATAGAAAAAATGTGGCTTGCATAAATATCCGCAGTGTTTGAGGCACATGTTTGTTTGCATACTTACAACAATGTTTATGGTGTGCGCATTACTAAGAATGTACGTACGTACATGAGCACATAAAGCATGCAGCATGCTTCTTCAAAGCAACAACGAACTTGAACAACGTGCTTACATGAAAAGAAAGAGGTGAAAGTACAGAGAAAGGAAAGCAGGCAAAGAAAGTAAATGCCAAGACGTGAGTGAGTGAATAAATATGCTTGTACAGCGTTTGTAAGATGGTTTCTTTACATGCTTACTTTTATGTAATTTCTCTGGGGTATTTTAAGGCAGTTTTTCTTCTTTTTTTATAAAAACAATAATTCTGACTTTTTTGTCTTGTTTGAAGCTGTTTTGTTGTTTGTTAATAGTATTTAGCAACTAAATGGAAGGAACATCCTTTTTCATACACTTCACAGCTGACACACATCAGGAAACTTTAAAATGAGTGTCTCGCTCACATAGCACACAAACCAAAGTTTAAAGTTATACTTAAAAATAAATTCACTTTTTTTGTTCTGTTTTTTTTCTTTGTCAGTCTTTGTGACTGTGGTCACTTTTGGAGAAGACTGAAACATTAATTTTTCATTACATATGCACGTTTTGGAATGACGTCAGAACAATTGATACGGCACAAGCTTCCAAAATTACAGAAATATTATTCCACGAGTCACTCTTCGTCAGTCAGATTTTATAGTTTTTCATTCTTTTATTATCCTTCTTCCTGTAGCAATTTTCCACGAAACCCCATTTCATTCAAGCTGCACAAACAAAATCCGTGTACTCAGTGAGTTGTAGGGTACGATGTGTTGCAGATAGTTCACAACAAAGTTAGTCAAGTAACAACGGAACACGCACAACACATGCATAAAAAGGAGCACGAGCAGTCGCCTCACTCACTTTCTAGCTTCAATGTAGACACTCGCAGATGAATGGCAATTCGCATTGTCCAGCGACTTGTGAAAGGAATAATAATAAAAGAGAAGAAGCATACTCTCACTCTCGCACTTTCCGTCTCTTTCACCCTGATGTGTATCCTTATTTTTCAGTAAAAACTCCTTCGTTTTATGTTTCTGGTGTGTTGCAGTGAACCCATTTAGCATGGTAATGTTTCAATTGAGGTTGACTTCATGTGATAGCAATCGTCTTTGTTTGCTCTTTTTTGCTTCGCTGCAGCGGCAGCAACAGTAATAACAATATAAGTGCAAGAAAACACAGACAATATTTAGATCCGTTAGATTTACGTCGTGTAGGGTCAACGTTGATTTAGTTGATTGAATTGTTCGGAGACACTTTTCATTTTTTGTACAAAGTATAAAAACAATTTAATGCACATTGGGGAAAGTTGTTTCTCTCTCTTCTGTATATTCTTCAATTTCAGTCTATTGTACCCTATTAAAAATTGTTAAGTCGCTTTTTGATTAATACGATGTTCACAGCGATGTCGTAGCAGACAACGAAGCTGAGTGTCTAGCTGTAGTTTAATTGTTTAACTTGGTGTATAATTTTCTATTTTATGTAATATAGTGTGTAATGTATGTATGTATTAGAGAACGAAGGAAACGACGATAACTATGATTGTATTAATGACGGAATATGCAAGTATTGTTCACACAGAGAAGATGAAACGTACATACGTAATAATAGTGGAGCGTATTAAATGAAATCTATATCTAGAGTTTTCTCTCTCTTGCTCTCCCTATTTTTATCTAAAACATGATAACCGAAGAGAAAATGAAGAGAAAAAAGTGGAATGAAATAAGTGAAAAATAGTGTCATTAAATCTATACAAGGTATTGAGAAAAAACTAGAGAGACGGAGTCAACGGGGAGGAAGAGACGTTGACGACAAAACACAACAACTGCTCAGTGTGACTCCCATTTTCAGAGTGTAAAGTTGGAGGAGTCTTCACATGAACCTTTCCCTTCCTTTTTGCCATCACTCAGCTCAGCTCCTTTTTTCTCCCTTCTTTTTTCATTTGCTTACTCACAACACACACTCATTCGCTCACATACAGAGTTGCTGGCAACATGTACTTTGTACAATGTACTTTTTTATATAATACACTCGTTACTACTATTTTCTTCTTTTTCTCTTCTTTCACATTTCCAAGCACAGAGTGCCTCGCTCTCTCACTCTCTATCTCTCGCTGAATCTGGTTCCCTCTTCTCTCTTCAACTCGTCTCCTTTTTTCTTCTTACACTCGCTTTCTTCAGCAGCATGAGGAACACTTTAACGTGGACCTGGAGAGAGAAAGACAGAGAGAGGGAGAACCACGTTGCACTAGACCAGTGCTTCACTTTTACTCCTCCAACATCATTGGTAACGAGAAACAAGTGAGGGAGAGAGTGAGTGAAGAAGAGCGACCGAGATGACAAACAGCGTGTGTATGTGTACGTAGGTAGCTTTTCGATGAATATATACATTCCACTATACTTCATATTATCCTTGTCTCTATATGCTGGAAGAGAAGCGTTTCGAAAAAAAGCGAAGCAAACAATTTTCTATTAGACATCAATGTGTGTATGGATATTGTGGGCTCCAGTAATTCACTAATAGATGCTGCTCATTTCTTTCCTCCCTTTCTCTTATACAAAAGACAGACGCAGTTTTAAGCATTTGCTCTCTATAAATTTCAGAGGCAGCATTAGAAAGCATGCTTGTTGTAGGAGTAAAATGTAAGTGGGGAAAAACCTGCTCTTTCTCTCTCTCACTGTGTTACTCTCTCGCTGACTCGAGCATGGAGCGGAGAGGTGCACGTAAACATGTCCGTGCACAATACACACGGAGCGAGGAGCAATTTAAGTTTTAGTAATGTTGCATATATATCGGGAGAAAGTGAACTGGGAATGAACAACACGTCTCTCGGTCTCTCCAAGCGACACACACATAATGCACAGTGGTTCGATCCCATATAATATAATACATTGTACAATTTTTTGTTGGTGGTGCCAAGTCGATCACTTCTCGTATTATTCTTCCTCTTGTAGTGATACATTGCTTACTCATTTCACTGGTGCTGGAGAGGAGTTGTTAGTTGCTTGCTACTTACTAATACTGATAATTCCACTGCTTATGTTGTTGTCGAGTTGGTTTTGACACTCAACTTCAGTCACTCACTACCACCATCCACCACCATACCGCACTCGCTCAAGGGAAAACGGAAGGTAAGTAAAAGAACATTGTATTGGAGGCTTGATAGCGGTCGTAGAAGAATGGTGATTCCACAAACAACGAATGAACAGAAATAGAAATGAAAAAATAGAGTGCTTTACAACATTCGTACTCACTTTGTACTGTGCTCCTGGCAAAGTCACTGCTTTCTCCACCAAATGAGGCAAGTCTGTGTCGTCCATCGTGGTCTTGTAATCACTCACTCCGTCAGTCAGCTCAGTTTGTCGTATTTATAAAATGTAAATATTGCAAGTTTGCATGTTTAAAAAAGAGAAATTGTCATTGTGAAGAGTACAAATTTGTTTTCGATGTATGCACTCCAAAGTGAGTGTATAAACATACACGCTTTCTTACTAAATGCACCACCAGCTGCATGGGGTCCGCCGCCGCTCCGCTATTATTATTCTGTATTCGCTCCCAACGCTTTTCTTCCTTTCTGTCTGCCTCCCCCTTATCTTAGGAGACTTTTCCTTTTAACTTCCTTTGAGCCCAACTGTATTTATTCCATCGCCGTTACCTATCCACTTTTTTGTCTTAAACTATTAAAATATTTTCCAGGCTGGCAAAGTGTGTCCATTGCTCCATTTCTATCCTTTACAATTTTTTACTTTGAAAAAAATTAAAGTTTGGTCATTCGCAAAAACAGGAAAATGACATTTTTCTCCGTTTAACTTATGAGCAGGTTGTCATTTCACTGTAGATCGAGAGTTGAAAATAAACTTAACCTTGACTATTCTGTCGACAAGGTGAAGCCTACTTCACTTTACCTAGTGAGCTTGACGATCCAAAGTCACGTCGTTGCTTTGATTTACCTGACTGCTGGGCACAAACATTAATATTGGTAGAGTTAATTTTCTAATATGATTAAATGCGAGCAGAAAAACAGCTGCCCCTAAATCTTGACTTTTAGAACAACGCCAGCAGACTCATTTTTATGTTTATAGCATGAATTAGAAAATAATAGTCATTGTCCAATGTTTTCCTTGTTTTTATTATCAATTGGTAATCATATATTGTATATAGAAAATTAGTGAAAACGATTTTGTGAATTAATGGAGGAAAACTAAAGTATTGGATGTGAGGTCATCAAGTGAGATGTGCCAAAGTGACCAGCAAAAACGGTTTCGTTGGTGGTACTGGTCTTCTTTTCTTCGTCTACATTTTTTATGTTCGCCGATCGTTCATTTCGTAGAAAACAAAGCATACATCAATGTTGGTCGGCAGTAATAATAATGTAAACGCTCAAAACAGAAAAACGTAAGACAAGTTTTGCACTGTGTCTAGATGTGTATTCTAGGTGCCTATCAATAAAATGAGTAGAAAGCATAATATAAAATGTAGCGTACGACGTCATATTAATATAAGAGAGTTCAGGCGCAGGTTATAATCATTTATGGAATGTACCTACATACAATCATATAGAGCATTATGGATGTGATGTGGGTATATTTAGCTTAGCATTCCTTTCTCTTCGAGTGTGCGTCTCTCACTCTTCGTTTCCAAAAACAAAAGTATGATGCATTCACTCTAAGTGATTGCAATAACACTGGTGAAGAATCATACAAAGTAGTTGTTCCAGTGGAATAGAAGACTTTAACTGATTGCGAGAGACAAGAAGTGAATGGAGGAGAGAGGTAGGCAGGCAGATATTATTATAGGGAAAAAGAGGGAAACGAGAAACAGAGCTCTGGAAGAACTGAAGAGCGGTGAGTGTGTGGCAAGTCAGAAAATACCACGCAATCGCCCCAAATACAATCGATTGAAATGACGGAAAGCAATATGAAATTCTCCATTTTCATCCCCATAGACCGTAGGATTTCTGCCCCAAATTTTTTCTCATCACCCCTCCCATTTCCTATCTATATGAATTTATATTAATATACGACTCTGTGACTTCTTACATGCTCGAGGTTCGTCTCTCTCTCTCTCTCTTTCTCTTTCAGTTCACCGTATTAGTTACTGTGTGCATTCTATTGTGTATGTACATGCATAACGAATATTTTTATTATTTCTTCCGATTTTCCATCTTAAGCTGAAGCTTAAAGCAAAAGCACGAAAACGGATGGAGGATTTTCTTCGCTTTTCCATCATGCATATATGCATTCACCGTGCTTTGCTTGCAGTCATGCAATCAGCACAGCCAAAGTTTGGATTCCTCCTGTGCTCCCACAATTCCATGAATTCGCTTGAACAATGTAAAAATTGGTAGCGAAGAGTACAGACTTTCTTGTCCTCTCTTCCGATTTTTATTATTATCAATAAATATTACCCCCTTATCCTTCTTATCTCTTCTACACTTTTCAATAATTAACGCGGCACACTTCACTCAAACATCCGCATTATCTGCTACTATAATTTATTTTACAATGAATTAGAACAACTAAAAGCTACTGTAATTCATCCAACCTACCATCCATTTCATTTCATTCATCGGAAATATTAATTAGGATACGGCTTTGTAAATTATAAATTATTTAATTTTTGAATATAGGAACAAATTAAATGTGAAGTAAGAGTATTCACGGAGGACTACTAATAAACCAGACTAATAAAAAATAGCGATTTCAAAAATTAAGATTACTAACGTCGCAAATAGATCAAATTTTAATTATCCGACGTTTAATTGCCTTAATTTTTTAATGCTTTAATGTTTTGGTATCGCTGGTAATGTATTTTCAAACTTAAACACAACACCAAACAAGAATTCTTTAAGAAAAGTTAGGTCCTGCCTGTAATAATTTGACGAAATGTTCAATATTGCTCACCGCCAAATATTTCAGACAATCAGGAAAAACCCTAAACCATACGATTTACTGTATTAATCAGCATATTTTAGACTAGTACAATTAGGGTGATCTTCAAGAGGTGGGTAGGGCTTCTAGTAATGGTGGGAACCACAAAGCTTTAAAAGAAAGCAATATTTTGTTTCGAGGACTAGCTTATAAGGGCAGGAACGTAGCTGGGTTAGCTAGAAAACTCAAACTACTTGGAGGAGCAAGACCTTACTTTAAAAAAGAAACCAGCGACACCCCAGGTGTGAAGCATTGAAACTGTCTGACCTTTATGTAAAATGGAGTATCGTAAATGACCAGACAAGAACCAAGATGAAGAAAGCTTCCTTACAATGTTAGATAGGAAAAGCTCTTTTCTGTTATATTGAACTATTGGGTTAAATAAATTATATTTTTATTTTGTTACACTAAGTTAAACCCAGTCCGGATTATTAGTATCTATCCTTTACAAACTATTTTAAAGTCATTTGGGAGGAGCAGGATCCAACAACAAAATTTACGTAACGGTTAATTACAAACTACATAAACGAATATTTTATTGACTGATTGATCTACTAGTAAAGTGTTCAACATTTATTTTTTGTTGACGTGAAGTACACATTTTCATATACGCGAAGACCCCTGAAAACTCTAAAATTCCACCTTTAATTTCAAACTATAAACGGTATGCATCATATCATGTTGACAATGTGAAGAAAGCTACTTTAAGTCAGCAATCGTTGTTTCCATTTCCAATGTGAGGTTTTTCACTTTATCTTTGTCACGTAACAACTCATCTAGTTTACAAACAATAAACAAATAAATTCACAAGTTCATTTGCAGACATGGCTGGTATCAAAAGATGAATCGGATAGCATGCGATAAGTTTTGTACCTTCAAGTTTGTCGACTTCTCTTTGCAGTTTCATGACACTTCTTTCAGCAAATGCAGCTCGAGCTTCAGTCTAAAAAGAAGTGTAATTAAAAACAACAAGTGTTGAACAAGTGAAAGTTTGAAATCAATTATCTAAATTATCTAGAAAACCTTCTTTAGCTTTGCGTTTAGAGTTGCAATGGTGGCATTAAATCCAATTTCAGCTTGACGGGACTGCAGAGTTAAAACGACCATGTGGATTTACTGGCTCTATTTACTATTTACTTTCAAATATTATTGCATATGAATGTATGATATGCCTACTCACCATTTCTTGTGAGACTTCCAATGATTTCAGATTATTTCCAACAACCTTTAACTCTTCTTCCAGTCGTGCAATCTTCCTTGAAAATTTAGGAAAGCAAAAAAAAGACTACAGTTAAACAGTTAAATATGTAATTCTTGGAAAAAAATTGAAAGAAATTGTGATGAGTTTCTTGCATGTCGGAGTTGTTTCCTTTCTCATCAGCATTAGCGATTTCCTCCTCAACTAGAGCCATTTTCTTCACTGCCTAAAAATCATAAATTAAATTAGCATTTGTTTTTCTTACATAGGGAACACAAAGACACAAATAAAATCAAAACGAACCTTTACGCTGAATTTGTCTTTGAATAACTGAGGCGAACTCAGGTCACAACACAAATGAAAGACATCACAAAAGAATTAAACATGACAGTGTCCACAGGTATGTGACTGAAGAACAGTTAACACGAGGTCAATTTTATTGGTAAGTTTGTTTCCGGTTGAACATCTAAAGGAGGATAGACACCGTTGCTAAGATTTGGAATTGACAAATTGTCTCGAATGAAAAACTATTTTGAACATATAGAACCCAATCAGCGACAGCAGAGTGAGCGCAATTACAAACCTCGTCAATTTTTTTATCGGCTTCTTCAACGTGCGTAGTAACGTCTTTAAGCTGCTTCTCCAAATCCTTCATGTAAATTTGATCCTTCGCACCAATATTTTCCATTACTCTGTTTAATCTGTAACGGTTTATTGATAATTTATTAGTCATATATTCATCGACTAATTTAGAGTCGATATTGATTTTTTATATACATAAATCAGTCAGTAAAATAAACGCTTTAAGGCTTCGAAGCATTTGTCAAATAAATAGGTTGGTAAGAAGTCAATGTCGCGAAAGTCCAACATAGTAATAAGGTCTCGTTAAGTTTGACCTGTCCGCCAGCTTTCAATTTGCAGTCAGGTGAAAATTTTTTGTTTTGTTTTTTATTGAAATGCAATTAACTACAGCTTTCAACCATCTTAATCTGCTCGAGCATATTTTGCACTAGTATTTGATGTGCCTAAACATGAATAAAACATTATCAAAGTTACCTGGTACATTCGTCCCATTCATTTTGCACCTTTCTTAATTTCTCAAGGGTAGCGGCCAATTTATGTTCACTGGCTTCCACTTTCTCATCCACTTCATCCATAGTTTTATTGAGGTCGCTCACGTCCGTTTCAGTCTAAAAGGAACTCGGTGTAATGCTTCGCTCAAAAATTTAAGTGAACTTAGGTTTTAATTTTACTTTGTCGACAAGATCGTCCTTCTCGTCCAAATCTTTTTCAGCTTTTTCCAAGTTTGTTTTTTCGGTTGCAAAGTCGGCCTCCAGTTCCGATAACCGCTTTTCAAGTTCAGCTACTTCCTCCTCCACTATTCGAACACGTTCGTCTGCCACCTTCAGTACATCTTCGACAGCGTCCGCTTTGTCCTTTGCTTTCTCCTGCTCCAGCTTCATTGCTAGCATCTTTTTCTTAATTGCCTCCATGTTTCCTTCGTGTTAGGCTTTACTGGTTCTGGTATTTGTAGGCACCCTTTTTATCATCAAAAGGTTTAGATGGTTTAGACTTTACTTGATTCCAAAAAGTAGCTTTAGCGTTTAAAATTCTCCCCTTTTAAAGATAAATTCAATACAATGTAATAATTACCACTGGTTTACTATGATACTTGTTGTGCGCAACGCTAAGTTTAGCCCTCCCTTTAAACAACGCTGCTACTTGCAAAGAGTCCTTGGAAATGCAAAAATGCGATCAATTATTAAAGATACTTAATGCATAACCTTTATTGCCCTTAACGCAGATAGTTTAACTGAGAACTGTGCATTTCAATGTGTTTTCTACTTACTTGAAATTTATGCTTCCGTTCCTTTG
Organism: Cyphoderus albinus; assembly: GCA_021029165.1. NCBI lineage: Eukaryota > Metazoa > Arthropoda > Collembola > Entomobryomorpha > Paronellidae > Cyphoderus > Cyphoderus albinus. Next base: position 245,265 of record VYYJ01000004.1, on the reverse strand, counting down.
CAAAGAGAGTACGTTTCAGCTTGAACTGTCAGTAATGTCAACTCAAGCTGTGGAGTTAGCCACACTTTTGCTAGCCAAGTAGTGTTTAAAGTGTTAGAGTTCCACTGCATCACTGAGTTGCACAGTTCGAATATACTTGAAAAATGACATTTATTTGAAAACAATATAGTGAATTGAAGAACACCAAAGGATTTGACAGAATGACTTTAAGTTCTTAATGGAACTAATGAAGTTTCGCGAGACTAGAGAATATAGAAAGTAAATGTATTGTGAATTAGGAGGGTCCTCTCTTTCCGACAAGCATTCACCACAAGGAGCATTTCATTATAATATTTTCTTGCCGTTGGGTTATATTTAGCTCGAGCCCAGAAATAAACTCACGTTTCGTCACGCTTTACGCGAACACTTACGAATTTTGTGACAAGGGAATACCAAACTCAGTAAAAAAAAATACGCAAGTTAGCAGAAGCAAGATCACGAAAGATAGAGCAAGCGATTCTCTTCCGTTCACTCTATCGTTTCAAAGCTTCGAAAATAAAGTGTGGGTGGACGTATTCTGTTACCGTTTTTGAAATGTAACCAACATATATTTGGAAAATATGTGAAACTGATACATATGTGATACTGATATTCGAGCAATTTTTTCAATATCCCAAGATTCCCAAGAAGGCAGCTCGAAACACTCGCCACACTATTGTTAAACAATAAAGTGTGTCATCGGCATCGCCATTTCCTGCAATTTTGATATTTTCAGCAGACTCCTCGAGTTGGCAAATCCTTGCTTCTGACCGAAAGTTAGCCATAAAATAAATGGTAATCATCGGCATAGTTTAAATTTTTTCGTGGCTTTTAAATGTACTTCATTTAAGAGAATAGTTTGCTTATATAATATTGTTACCATTGTAGCTGAATACGAGAGTAAGAAAATAGAAAGCGCAAAGTTTTGCTAACATGCATAATATCCACTTCCGTGGCCTCTAAAGCTACTCGCCGATTCGCCCCGCTTTCCTCATTTATTTATTTGCTCATGTGTTTTCACTCTTGCGTCCTTTTTCAATTGCTCACACAAATTGGAAAAGATGGTGTCATCTTTCCAAATTCTTTAAATAACTACGGGAAGACATTTTTCAGTAAACCCAATATACACACAAAATTAAACGCGTAGCAAAACAGCTTTGTTGTTTTTTCACTTGAAACAACAAACTGTAGATAATGTGCAGAATTGAAGATACACAGCCCCTAGAGTAAAAAAGAAAGCTTTTTCCGTATTTTCTTCAATCTGTGTTATAAAAAATAATCCAGAATGGAATAAACCATCATCAGAACAGCCAAATTGTAAGTTTTGGAACTGTAAGTGGATTATGAATGATACAACATGCTCTATTTTGACTACGATGATAACCTATTTAGAAACAATATGGAGCTGATTCTCCCGAAAACGCAAACCAAACAAAAATGAGTAGGAGTAAAATCCACGTCAAGTCGGCTTATTTTCAAATTTGTTTGTAATTATCCAAGCTTAGGTCACCCACACGGGCAACAGTGGAAGTCGGGAAAGAATACGTTGAGGTTATAGTGTAAAGTAAACTGGAATGGCAACAGAGTGATGGACAGAAGTACGAAATGTTTTTTCCCTACTTTTTCAATAGAAATGCCAAAGTAACAGAATTCATGGTTCGTGACTGTTAATTATAATTGAAGCAAAAGCCGTTGAAATAAACCCCGTTGGTAAAGACGAGTGCAGCAAGAGATTTAAAAAAATGAAAACCTCGCAAATCTATACTAAAAGCTATTTTGGCATTTATTATTATTTAACTGCATATATAAATTCCTTCTAAAAACCATGATTCGAAGGAAGTCATAACTTGAGCAATGAGAAAACTCATGCAACTCAACACTCTCCTGTACAGATGTGGGTGTACGATAAAAAATTGCGCGTCTCTTCTGCACACGTCGCAGCTACTTCAAAGTAAGATGACTAAAATTTTAAACATCACTGATTTGACATCTTCGTAAGGAGCTCATTTTTCTTTCATTATTCTCGTTCATAAAAAAATATATTGCTGCAACTGTTACCGAAACGTGTTGTACTGACGTTTTAAAAACTCTGTAAAAACGAATATTTTTATTTATGAAGTTTGAAGAAACACCGTTTTATGAGAAAATTAGCAGACTGTTAGCTAGCTCATGCGCAACCATCTACATTCAAATTTTTAATGCTTGGGAGTTTGGCTTCTGCTTACACTCAGTAAACAGTGTCAGTAAAACAACTTGAATCGGAGAAACTAGGAGATCACATTGATTTCAAATTTTGAATTGTACTCACATCATTTGTCCTTTCTATAGAAAGATAACGGAAGATGCTCGAACATGATCGCAAATTCGTCTGGGCAGCCACTACCCCAAAAAATGATAGCTAAATACGATGACACAATTATTTTGTCAAACGGCATTATCCGCATATTCATTTTGCAGTCGACATGTTTACTCTTCAGTGATATTGTTATATTATTGTAATCTGAATCATGTCTCATGTCTGTATTAGTGGAACAACGTTCGAAAAACAGTGCGGAACAAAAGACATGTTGGACCCTCCCATCATGGTTCTGAGTTCTGATGGCAGAATATGACTGAGAATGTATGCAGTGCGCAGAATGTGCATTTAAATACTATCTGTAGGCTCTGCGTTTTGTCGTTTTACAACTGCTCCTTGTAGCGACTACTTCCTTCCGCGCTGTGCAAATCGCATGATATCACACCATCGGAGTATGCATGCATTGTAACGGGCATGATCCATGATGCTTTTGGCTACTTTACTTTGCATACTGGTGCAGAGTTTATTTCTGGGCTCGATCTAAATATAACTCGTAAAGATTATAAAGGAATAAGATTCCTTTTGTCTTGAAGATTCACCAAACTAATGACCCTCCATATACATTTCATTCTCAGAGTTGCTTACACACAAGTTTAGTTTAGAGGCATTTCAGTTCTGATCTTTTGCTTAGATCCTTCTTGCTTTTCTTCTCCAGCTTCGTCGTCGTCATCCCGGTTTCAATTTTCGCTTTTTCAGGTGATAAAGATTACGATTGAGTTTTTTATTTACACTAATTTTAATTTTTTAAATACACATTTTTGCAACTCAATCTTGTTAACGTGCGTTAGGCACGGTAAGTACAGAAGCAGTAGTTTCCAGTTTCCTTGTGTGAGTCAATGTGGCTCCATGGAAAATAGTAGAATATTGTCGAAATGTTAAAAACTCTGCCTCATTTCAGCACACGTATTGAGTGGGTAAAACCTGCGTTGCAAAAATTAGCGTTTTACAGCAAACATAAATAAATAAAAATATTTAGAAAATTTTAATCGTCTTAATGTTATATGCCATGAAATTGTCCTTTTATTTTTGAGTCCCAGAAAATATTAATAAATTTTTTTACAGCTATCATTGTCCTATCTTGGTGAAACTAGTGAAACACTCGGTGGAAATTTTCTGACATTCCAAATGCAACTCAAAATGGAGGTGAATTCGAATTCGGAGTTTGTGTGTTTTCTTTGTTTTGGATGTGAGTGTACAGTGGTGTGCTAAAATAGAGAACGGAAACCCTTGGTCTTGATGGAATGTATATCACGGTTGACAACTGTTCCAACTTTCCCCGGTTTTGCCAAGTAGTGATGTCCATCCTCCCAACCAATAATTAAGTCTCAGTGATCGATTGCAAATTTAGTGCCTGATAGTGTGTTAAACTTAGAGAACAGATTTCAAGAAATATTACTGCATGTAGATCCCCTTGACCGAGAATTGTCGAAGCTTACCCCATTTTGCCTTTGTAGCGAGTCCGAATTGTTAAAACGAACTATCCCAACGAATGTTTAAGTGCCTCACCTTATCCAGATTCTCTTTTCTGGTACTGATCTTTTCCATGCTTTTCATATTTTAGTCTTTTGGGAGGAGTCCGTGTCAACCTAGAAAAGGGTCAAGATGGAGGCCATCAAGAAGAAAATGCAGGCGATGAAAGTGGAGAAGGACAATGCTCAAGATAAAGCAGATACGATGGAACAAGTGGCAAGAGATGCCAACGTGAGAGTGCAACGCGGAGAGGAGGAAGTGGACGCTCTCAAGAAACGTTTGGTTCAGCTCGAGGCAGAGTATGCCACCGCCCAAGAGACCCTCACAAAAGTCAACACCAATCTTGAGGCCAAAGAAAAGGCTCTTACTGCTGTACGGTCCTTGTCTTCTTACACTATACTTTAAAACTGGTTCATGGTTGTAATGACCTCATTTGCTGTAATACGAATCATGCGCTAATACAGGCTGAAATGGAGCTGAACGCTCTTGGTCGCAAAGTTCAACAAATTGAAGAGACGTTTGAGAATACGGAGGAAAAGCTGAAGTCCGCCACTGACCAACTCGTTCAGGTGCAACACTCTGGTGATGAATCTGAGCGGTACGTTGATCAAATTTCATTTTAAAATGATCATTGCTTGTCAAATGCATGTGGTTTTGAATGAGTTAATGAATGAATTTTTCCCACATGCAGAATGCGCAAGGTTTTGGAGAATCGGTCTGCTACAGACGAAGAGCGCATGAAGTCGCTAGAGGGACAACTCAAAGAAGCCACCGCTCTCGCTGAAGAAGCTGACAGGAAGTGCGATGAGGTTAGCTTTCATCTCCATTGTAAACTGTTTAAACTGTTAGTACTACACGCCGAACTTGTTTTCTCCAAAAACAAAGACCTTGTTTCCTGTTAGCTGGCGTGGAGAAATGATTTTAAACTGTTCTTTTTTTCCTGTGATTTCTGTTCCTGGGATTTGATTAGTTACGAATGCGAAGTCGCGCCCTTATTTTAATACTTACTTGATATTCGAAAAACAAAATTAGTTCCTTCCCATAAAGAATATGGAATATGTTCCTTTTAATAAATTGCAATGGCCAAACTCTTTTAGTTTCATGGCTGGAAAAATAAAAAAGCGACAAAGAATTTTAAGCAGTGCTTCATTTTTAATAATTTTAGGTCGGACAGAAGTTGGCCATGGTTGAGCAAGAGGTTGAAATTGCTGAAGATAGAGCAAACACTGGAGAATTGCACGGATAATATAAATTTGATTTTATATTTTATATGTATTCAGTTGACGGGAAAAAATGCTGAAATCGAAAATATTTAAATATTTGCAGGAAGATTATTGAGCTTGAGGAGGAGTTGAAGGTAGTTGGAAACAACTTGAAATCTCTGGAAGTATCTGAGGAAAAGGTACCCTTTGACCATTATATGATGCTTGCAGCTTAAAACTAATTCAATTATATCACAATTTTTTAACGGGCTGTCATTTTTTTCTAGGCCCGTCAAACCGAAATCGAATTTAAGTCTACCATCAAGAATCTTACCGCCAAACTGAAACAGGTAACATACTTTATTTAATTTTCTCATAACACATAAGTGAATTGCACAAACATTTAGATAAAAGCATTGACACCAACAAATTTTTCGCCGCTTTACGTAACTTCCCTGTCGTAACTGTACGTGAATAGGGAATCATTATGTAACATAAGAAAGTATGCCGCTATTGCACACTGTAAAGTGCTTTCTTTTTTCTAACATTGCCCCAGATATGTCGACAAACAAATTTTTATACATTATGTGCAATACAAAACGTCAGATTAATGATGCCCATGGTCTAAGAATCGTGACTATTTATAATTAATTTAAATATGGACAGTTTGTACAGTTAAAATCATTGACACAATTAAAATTCACTACGCAATTGATTCTGCTAATGTGCAATGCTTATAAATTTCTGATCAATAATTATCTGCTTCCTGCTAAATTATATTCTAACAAGATTGTGGGAACATTTTGGATGTGTTTCAGCTACTACGAATATGGTGTTCCTGACAAATCGTTACATCATGCTCCTTCGGCTAAAGTTAATACTGAAATTATTTTGTGATTTAATCCATTGATTTTATGTCTGTTTATGCAGTTGTGTAACGCTTTTGATATGCACGATGAAACTTCACATTTAGGGTGCATTTTGAAAATAGCATTTATTGTTTAGGCTGAGGCACGAGCTGAATTCGCTGAACGAACTGTCCAGAAGTTGTTGAAGGAGGTTGACAGGATTGAAGGTACATTGTAATTAAATGCTAATTGGATAAACTTTAATCTAAATTACTTAAATTCAAATTTTATTTTATTTAATTTTCAGATGAACTAAAGAACGAGATGGAAAAGTATAAGTCCATCACCAATGGTAGCGCATTCAAAATTATATTCAGTGTGCCATTTATTAGTGTGCAGTGGTGTCAATTTGATGAATTCTTAAACTCTTGTATTTGTATCTCCACAGAACTCGAAACTACCTTTTCGGAGATGACGGGCTATTAATTCATTTTGGAAACAAATCTGAAATAAATTTTCTCTTTTTGATTATCAAAATTGAGTAATTCAGTTTATTTAACTATGAGCAATAAAATGTAAGCAAAAATATTTATTGGTGTTGTAATACTTCACATTTCACAAATTTTGACGATAATGCACAAATTTTACTTATGAACCCTGGTATGAACTTTCAGCACCACTCTGAAATTATTATTACAAATCTCGTACTCATACTAGAATTTTCTCGTCATTATAAAAATTCAACTGTTGTGTTTTTATTTTTATTTTATTAACAATATATTTTCCATTCAAATAATACATTTAGTAAATACTGAAGCTTCACATATTTGTTTTGAAACATATGGAGTAACAATTAAAATTTCATTCAACAATTTCATTAAAATTCCAATTAGTGATTATCAAATACATCGCATACCTCCTTCAAATACATTTTAATCAGTTGATAAAAATAATAATAACATGTCAAAATAATAAGACATAATACAGATGTGATAACAAAAGGAAAACATTAACTAAAATACTTTTAAGTACAAAATATTCATCACACAAAAAGTTAAATCACATAAACTCAGTAACATTTAACTTAAGTGAAAAAATATACACAGAAATTCTAGTCTGTATAAGTTTCGAAATGGCTGTTGAATGTCATGTTTGTTTAAACAAGATTCAGAAATGGGTAGGTAGAAGACAGTCTCATCATTTTGCAAAACACTGGCTCTCCTTTGAATCACTATCATCTCAAATTGGGAAGCATTTTCAAAAGACGTTTCCAAGTTTCAATCTCCAATCAAGATTTTCCAGCAGCTACTTTGTACCATCTCGTGCAGTGTGTCGTTTTGGTGTCCTCATAAACATGAAATTTTCTGGATGAACATCTATTCGCTACAATTGGTTTTAAATTTGAAGAGTCCAATAAGCGGAAGTGAAATATTGGAAACAACTCCTTCCAAATAAAGCATTTAGATACATTCTCCCCATGTGGAATCTTCTGTCTTGATGATTTTCATTGTTTTCTAAAGAATGAAATGGGAATTTGCTTGGATAATAATTAATTGTTGTTTAATTAATTCATTTTTCAATCTTCATATTAATTCTTTGACGTTCAATGCTGGTACAAAGTTATTCTTCCGTAAAGTGTGAAATGTTCTTTTTATATATACGATATTGTTAAGCTCAATTGGCAAACAAAAATCGGGTTCCGTATTAAAAATTGCGGATGTGATATTTATGATATGAACTGAATAAACGTTTTTTCATCGATCTCTGTCCTCACATAATTAAGCCGTACTGGTTTTATGGGGACGATCATCTGCATGGCGCTATGAATACTATACGTATTATGTATGCAGCTAACAAAATGCATTCACTCCAAAATCATTGAATGCACAAACTACTTACTGAGAATTACGCTGTATGTGGCTACAACTGAACTCAGACAGTTTCCATCGTTTCTAGTTTGAACGGAAATTAAAATTAGACAGTTTGGCAAGCACTTCGCGTTCTTTTCTTAGTAGTTTCGTTTCCCTTGAATTGTGTTTCACTTTTTAGAGATAGCAGGACCACGGTGCTCCCATGTTTATAAAGTTGGCAGTCTTTTTTCGAACTAGAGCCATGTCGCCAAAATAAATTTTCGAACGACCAAACGTCAGTATTTTTTTCTAGTTACGCTGCTTTCATAGATAATGGAAATCTTCACTGTTGCCTTTGTAATGACTCTAAGTTGTTATTTTCTCTTAAACATAAAATCTTGTAGACGCATCTTTTCCACAGTTTCATAACTTTTAGCTCTGACTGACGCAATTTCCCTAATCTCGTTCCGTTTTTGCGGTTTTGAAAATAAGAGTGAATGTGGAACATATTTTAAACTGGTTTTTTTGCACATTTAAATGCTTTATGGTGGCACGCCCCACAAGTCATGGCAAAAGTAGCGTGAATTTTTACTTCACATTAAAACGAGGCAGCTGCTTATTACTCATCATCATTGCATCGGTTGCTGCACGATATTGAACAGAAATTATTTATGGGGTATGGGTTTCATGTAAGTTAGTTAAGTAGATCGAGCGTTCTCAGTTTTCAGATTGTATCAAGAACACATGATAGCAGATAACTGATATTTCGATGACCTCACTATCAGCACTTTCGGAACGTTAGGAGAATATGGAAAGATTCGGTATTACTCTTCAGTAAACGAAAGAAAAAGCGTATTGCTTTGCTGAGTCACATCTGCCATTATATTAAACTTTTTTTTCGTGTGTCAAGATGACATGCCAGGCGAAATTCTTGGATTATTGATGAGAGAAATGAGTAGAATATATAAATTTTGTTAACAAATCTAAAGCGGCCATGTCTTATGAGTACATATGTGGTTTTCCAAGAGTTAGTGGATCATATTTCATTAAAAATGGTATCTAAGAAATAATAGAGTCAAGCGTAGCTCCATTTTTAAATTGTTTTATTTGACATAAATGCTGCATTGTACAAATATTATTTTTTAACACTGATAAATTTAAAATGGCTCCACTTAAAGGAATTGTTTAATAATATATACAGATTCACCACCTAGAATAAGGTATGTAGAATTGCCAATATTATTCATCATTAATTGTACAGAAAGTTGTTAATTTTTGTCTCTACAAGAGTGAAGTAAACGTTATGCAATGTATTGATGTAAAGAGCGTCAATAGAATATAAAGAGAAGAAGGATGAGAGAAAGATATTTTATTAGATGAGTTGTTAAGGGCTAATAATAGAATATTTATAGTATTATTAATTTATGTAGTAGAGCATTTTCCTTGTTTTTTTGTGGCTTTACTATTTTTTCCATTTTCTTTTTTCCATAATATATTTTTGTCACATTATCAAAATCTCTGAATTATCCTAAAGTTCTTTTAAGAACGAAATTAGTCTATGCATTCATTTTTAATTTTATATACTTAATATTTTACGCATTTATTTATCTTAAATGTATTTAATAAACGTTTTGAACAGCTATTTTATGAAACGGACATAATTCTTATACAAACATGGAATGTGATGAATACTAAACATTGCTTTCTTTCCTATCAGTAATTTCATAGGGTTATAAAATGAACGATGAGTGTATTGTTTTGTTTGTGAAACCAACAGGTATTACGATTTCTTTGGTGGAGAATTATATGATGCTCTAACTCATTAAAATGTAAATATCTAACGGTTTTTAACCACTTTTTCTGAAATTAAAAAAAAGATGGCGTAAATTAATCAGAGATTCTCGGTGAAATAAGTCGGCTACAAAGACGAATCTAATGGAAATATTTAAGACCGATCTTTGTAAACGATCCTTCGCGCTCAAACAAAACTCATTCTTAATTGTATTTCATTAAATTATGTCAGTTCATAATAAATAATATCGCTATTGTTCGAGATGTGAATCCACTTATATTCAAATATAACAGTTGAATGAAATGGGATCGGATGCAATAAAAATTGGAAAGATAATTGAAACATCCATGATTTGGACAGACACAAGAGAAGTTGATTATGAAAGTGAGATTCATAGTAGCAGCGACTAGGTGACTTTAAAGTGAAGTCATGTAATTAATATATTTTTGAAAGCTATATCTTTCTCGTGAAAGCGCAGTACTATTTCTCGATATTATTTTCCAGTAATGTTACCTTTTAAAGACTAATTCAAATATAAAGCGATGAAGCGCTCTAATCTGAAAATGCTCTAGTTTTGCTTTTTAATGATAATCAAGCAGGAATTTCCATGAAAGTAAAAGGTGGAGTTTAGTGCTATTGAAATGCGTATACAATCTAAGCTGCACAATATAGAACATTATCTTTTGTAAGTTTTGCTTAAAAATTCATTTCGTCCTTTTTAAGTCTTATATTAAATGTTACGTTATCATAACTACTCATTGTTAATTTTCATATTGTACACTAATTTAAATGCGATGATTAACACATGTACATGTAATGATGATATCATGGTAACACAATTATTTCATACCTTACAATTAATCTTGTCTATCTTAATCATGTAAATGCAAATTCTCAAATCTCTGCAAGTCTTTGTCTTGTACGCCGCATTATCAGTTACATACATCCCTCATTATACCAATAAGGATTGTGACAATATCGATTATGGGTTTTACTCAGATCGGAGGAAAGAAAAACCCGCCTTTTCTGAACTCATTTATTCCACTAGAAGAGACAAACTAAAGTTTACTAGGTTATTGTAATTTTTGTAGCATCTCACTCTTTAATATAGGCCTGCCTGTTCAATCGTCAATTTTTAGTATTGACCGGGAAATATTCTACTGGAAAGATTCTTGTCATTCAATCTTTGATACAATACAGTTACGTGTAATCAACCATTCCCGTAGGAACAACGACGCTGATTTCACTACATTTCATTGAAGACGAAACATACTAAATAAATATTTCAGAAAAATGAGATTCTTCTTCTATCATTCTAATTATATTCAGCCATATGCATACAATGTCATTTCGTTGATAAGTTTCTTTATTTTCAATGTTACCATCATACACCTTCAAACTTACTTCACTGTCTAATTATTGGAAGATGGTTCTAGTTTTGAGGTCTGCAAATGAAAACTATCACAAGCTTTAATTTGTCTAATGTTTGAAATGAAACCAGCTATTAAAATAAATAAATGGGAAAGTTCATTGAGTTCAAAAGTACCAATTTTTGGCTCGTTTTACACGCCACTAACGTTTCACAATCCCTTATGCTGAGGTATTGTTATTCGAAGGAACAGTGTGGAATCTAAATCTAGCTATCGATATCCTGTAGCACTCCAGTTTATCATCGCATTTTATGGTATGAAGCGGGGAAAGAAACGATAAGTTTTTAATTAATTATGCTTATTGGGAATGATTTGACAGTTCATCCTGAGTAATTTCTTTTATCTGCAAAATTTTTGCTTGTCCTCGTTTTTTAATTATGATTTTGTTTGGGACGCTACCTATATAAAAATAGACCGTCTCCATATTTTATAATTACTTCCATGAATATCTAAAGTATGTAGTTTCTTTTACCGTAAAATTTTCTCTGTAATAGTTTATTTGTTAGTTTATATATTATATGCTTTGTTGCAACACGATTCTTTTAATTTTAAATTTTGTCGAGTTTGTTTTTCATTCCGAGACGGACTCACTTTAAAAAGCATGCTCAAATTCTTATTATCAATGTTTGAGTGTTCTCACCCTCTAAAACCTGTGAAACCAGCGCAAATCTGACAAAAGCTAACATGTGCCTACACTATTGAAGAGTTGTGAGTGAACGGTAGAGTGTGACACTGCCATCTCTTTTTGGTGATCAGACGAACCATCTACGAAATAAGTGTGCCTGTCTGGTTGCTTGATATGTCTCTCGAGCACTTTTTACCGTCAACAAAAGAAATGATTCGGAAAGCAACCGTTACTTTAATTTTAATGAGCATCTCGTACGTACGTTGTGGGTAAATCGAGAATCATTGTTATAATTCAAGCAAGATCAAGAGTTAGTCGGGCATGTTAATATGAACTTTTGAGAAATAGTTTATTTATCAGTTAAGTATTGCAAAGAACAACTGTTTTATTAGTATTCACTCAGTAATATGTGATAAATATTTTTGTTTCAAATTTTAAAACACCTTAGCAATTTCATTACATGTTACTCTAAATGTCTTTTAAGAGCACACCTCATTATTAACGATTGAGCTCCCATTTTCCAGTCATGGAATTCCACATGGATAAAGTGATACGATTGCCGTAATTTCATTCAACAGGGCACATTTTTCACCTGATCCTAATGTACAAAAGGAAAATGAGTGCTACTCCGGATTTTGTGACTGTCAAAAATGAGTTTCTGCGACAATATCAACGTACATTTTACTTCAGAATGATAGGTCCCAATCAATCTGTAGCTTCAAAGGTAAACATATACTTGCGTGTGAAATTAATTAGTTAGCAACCAATATTATGTGTTTCTGAGTTTGGTGGTTAAAAGTGAAGCTGAGAAGCAAAAATGGGACACCTGTCCCAGTGAATAGCTCTTTCACATACGACTTACATAATATTACGTACCTACGCTGGGAAATGATAAAAAATACTTGTCATAGTACAAGTTGGATTTTTAGTAAACGTCGTTCGATGATTTGCGAACGTAGACGTTTCTGCCATTTCCGCTGTCCTGTCGCATCGAAAGTTATCGCGCCGATCCAAGGAAACTCAGTTAATTGGCCTACGTACTCTATCTTGATAAATTACTTCTTCAATTAATGTATCTTGGATCACATTGTTTGATTTTTTCGAAACGTAACTGTTCGCCGGATGAAATTAATTGATTCTTTGTTTATGGTTGGCCAATCTAAGAGACGTAAAACTCAAGGAAAGAAAGAAAAGAGAGAAAACCCAGAACACAAATCTTTTATACACAAAGGCATGAAATCCAATAATGGAACAAGAAATCAAAAGACGTAATTATTTTCAGACAGCAATTAGGATTTAATAATATTAATCGGCAATTAATAAGTAGTGTGCAAACAAACAACAAAAAACCAAGTTCTTAGGTAAAGGAAGAAACAGAGAGCTTAAACAATGTTTAATTAAGATAACAATCATAAACTTAATGATTTAGTATCGGACCAGCTGTAAAATTATAAGAAAGAAATTTAGTCAAATGCTGTTGAAGTAATTTTTTACATACATACATACACACGAAAGCTTGACCAAAAAGAAGTTCATAAACCACAAACCTAGTTTCAAGTGAGTAGTTTCCTTTAGCTATGCTTTACGTAGCTTGATCGGAGAAAATCAATTGGATAAGGTAGAAACGTTGTATTATTGCAGAACAATTATCAACAACAACAACGCATAAATAATTATGTTTACAATTACAATTTTGTTACTTATTCAGCAGTTTTGTCAGTTAATTTAACGTAGGTAAGTACTTCGTAGTAGTAGTAAGTAGTAGTAGGAAAAATTGCACATTAACTTTCACCGTATACATCGAGTGAACTCTTTTGACTTAATCAAAAATTCAATTCCGTTTAACCTATTGTCAAAATATTTTGTTCGTGCATTTTGTGACTCTTTGTCGTTGACACTACTCTAAATAAGTATTGCTAACTCACAAATACTGCTACAAGTAAAACTAGTCAGTTTAGTGTTGACAAACTAGTGTAAAACGAAAAGAAAAGCATCTCAACTCTTGAAATATATATAATTTATCAAACTGGATTGCACCATTCCAGATTCAGGTTGAATGCATTCACTGACATTTCAGCCAATTCTACCTTCGAAACCAATTTTAAAATTCAAATCAATGTTCAACGCGTACGTTGAAAAAGGAAATTTCGCAATATTCTTTCAAGCCTCGATGTACATGCCTCTCACAAAATTATTCTACCCAAACTTCCTGTCAAGCTAAGCTGTGAGACATGCAAATCACAATCTGTCCTCGGCAGTTGTTTTACTTATCTTCAAGTTTAGAATAGTGCGTTTGTGCAATATGATTGGAAATTATTGTTGTCCTCTTACTACCACTACTCGTACCAGTATGCACGTTACTTGTAAAGGTATCCTTTGACTTTTGTCCTTTTAAAGTGAGCAAGGATGTTCTTGTACATTCTTTAAGTTCCCCGTGAAGTTTTAGCGAAACTAAATTCAGAGAAAACCTGGAAACTGATTAGCATTGACACGAGGACAGCAGAAATAATTGCCTGGCAATAACAAATATTCTTGTCAACAGAAAAATTTTCACTGTATATGATAATTAGTTAAAGTACACACAAAACCTACTTCTTTTGCTGTTGTCATTGGTATAAATGAGTGCATGTAGTTATTGGCGAGATATGTATGATTTTATTTTCTTACAAAACAAATTTGGTGTATGAGGACAAACCTACCTGTATCAACAGTGCCCAGATAATTCTTTTCGTCGCCAATAAAAATGACTCAGGGTATGTCAATAAAGTAATCATTGGTAGAGAAGCCAAGACAAACTTGCAAGTGAAAACTTGTTCCATACGTAACATGTCTGTACGGTACACATAAAACTAGTGACTAGAAATTTTCTACTCAAGAGAACGACTAGATGAAGCAATGATTAATTTAAAAGTACCGTAATAAGTATAATGTTTCTAATTGCTAACCTTTCTTTGACGTTAAGTTTTGTCATTTAAATTACACAAGAAGTCGCTTTAGACAACCAATACAGAGAAAATTCAGCAAGAATGGACTCTAACACGCTTTACAACAGCAAACCGATTTGTATATTGAAACCAATGAATAGATCCATTCCATTTATATATTTAAGTAATGTGATGAGTTGTAATGTAACCAACTGGAAAAAACTAATCACGTGTAAATTCATAATATTTTTCTCCGTAATATTAAATAGAGGAGTGTGTGAAGTTAGTGCTATAAAATTGTTGGAAAAGAACTACTTCATATACTCTACAAGCCTTAAATATGTGCGTAGCTGGAATGAATCCAGTTTCATGAATCTCAAAGTTACTTATTTTTCACATTAGTGATAACTGCCGTTCTACTCAAATATTAACTGTCACCACGTAATCATAATAATTTATATCTGTATCTTATTATGGTATCTACCAGATAATGTATATAAATATTTTTAATTCTTTAAATATGTACGACAATATTTTTCAAAAAATCTTTCCTTCACGTAATGTAAATATGTTACGTATGTATGTTTATATATTTTTAGAAAGTGCTAACAGGCCCGCTTTTTCAAAATGAGTTTCCTCACGACTTGGATAATGCAGTCATTATTTTATGATTTGCAATCATCGACACGATAGTTTAACAAGAATAAACCTTTCTTACACGTAATTCCTCATCCGTTTAATTTTTCCGTATGCTCAGTACCGTAAGTCAGTTGAGCATTCTCATCAGTTACTAGGAATCAGTGGATGCTTTTGTATTGTTAGAAATGAATAATTTGACTTTACAATCTAATCTACCCTAGCACATAATAGCAATTAAAACCTGTGTAGGAGAATCATGACATTCTGAGATTCATCCTCATAACCATGCATTTATTTAATCTTTGACTCTGCGCTGACGAAACATTTTACAAATCGTCTGCTGTCGTTGTTTGTGAAAAAATTATATGTACTTTTGTAAACATGCAAACTTGATTGCTTACTTGTACTTACTGCTTGGTATAGGAGTTTTGTTTTCTGATTAATAGGGATGTTAATTGTGTATCATGAACTCATGCTATATCAATTAATTTGATGACGGTCACAAGCCTGTATGACTAAAAGTGTTTTAAGCAATGCCTTACATAATCGATCTCATCTTCGTCATTTTCTCGTTTTGCAAAGTGTATGAACGTCATTCATGCCTGATTCGCTAAAATGTCGCGTGTAAGTGTAATAACATTCATAACCTAAATCTACTCAAGACAGATACAACACAACCAAACCCAGTACAAGTACATTAATAATTAATTAGTACGGATGATTTTTATGTGGTTCAAGTAATTTGTTCTGAATGAATGTAATTAATTAATTATATAGTAATTAACCACAGTATAATATATGATGGTTAGTTATTTATAGTAACACGAAATACTCAATATCAAGTGTATGATCATAATCAGTAATAATAGAATATACAATCATAATGCAAAGATATTTTTGTTCAAAAACGCTGTAACTAGTAAGATGAAATACAAGGAACGTGCATGATATTTTATAAGTATGTATAATAATAATATATAATTTTTTTGCTTGTAATGGATATCAGTTTCATAGTAATAATATAATTATAGAACTTCCTATAATAGAATAAAGTACTTACGCCAATATGGGATAAAACCGCTAGTAATAATAAACTGTAAGTACATAATACAAGATAATTTAGTTTTTTTTGAAAATTATTATAGATATAGATATATATGTATTTATATATATGAAAAGGATATTTCACAAGAATATTTTTTAAAATTGAAATATATATTTATATATGTATAATTATAATTAATTGAAGAGAGTTGCATAAATATGCAAGAGTAACTGTATAATATTAGAATGTATTTTGTGTACACATATTATGTATATAATATGTAACTGGTATTAAAAGTTTAATCATAATCATAAAGATAAATACAATAATGGTTAATAATAAGATAATTGTAATAATAAATGTGTTTCACTTCGCATGTCACAATTCAAGATAATGGTATTTTTTATGTTTTGTCCATGAGTGAAAAGGACACGGTTCGCATCCTTTTCTAAATCAGAAGGGTTCACATTGCCAATGTGTTTGTTCTGTCCTATTTTTCAATACAACGTTTTGCATACACAAGAATTATACCATTTTGTTTCACATAAAGCAACAGAATCTTCGGCTACGAGTACAAATTTCCGGAAGATGACTAAATGTTCATCAAGCAGTTAAAATGTGGTATATGTAGAGAGCATATTAGCAAGTGAGAGAGACAGAGAACCAACAAAGAGTAAGTGAACCTACCCCGTGGAAATCATAAAGAGTTTCGTTGGATGTATGGAGTTCGAAACTGAATGCATTGTAAAAAGGAGAAAATGAATTGGATTTCATTGCTTTCGTTTTAAAGTATATTTTTATGTTTCTTTAGTACCAATTTCTCTTACCGTATCATTTCATCAAATTCGTAATGCTATTATAAAACTTTGAAAAATTGAAAATCTTTCACTCAGTTCTGTAGCCATATTTCGAATACAGAATTGTAATTCTCAAGTTGCAAACTCTCTTATAGTAGTGTAAACATTTTTATGTATTTTCTCTCGAAGTGTTCTTTGATACAAAGGTTACAACACGGAAATATGGTACTCTTCTTGTCAAAGTAACTGAATTAGTTTACGCAGTTTCCTCTTTATTCTCACATCAGAATTTTCAAAACTTTTGGTGGATGACTAGAAATTATTATGACTCTTTGGATATTTTTGTGTGTTGTGTGGGTAGAGATGCTATTTATATATTTCTTTTTATTAAAAATAGGAGTCGTTCAGCATTCTAAGCAGTTTTTGTTTTGTTAGTTTTAAAGGAGACTTGCAACACCCTATTGCCCAATGTGTATCCATTCAATGATTGGATGGCAACCACAGCCTCGTCATAATTGGTCATGGTCACAAATCCAAATCCTTTGCACTTGTTTGTCTGTAAATCTCGAATCACTTTCACACTTTGTACTGCACCGAAGGGTCCAAACAACTGCCATAACACGTTCTCTTCAGTTTCCGGGGCCAGATTGTACACAAAAATACACCAGCCCGCTCCGTTCATTGCGTTTCCTGGAATGACTGTGTTTGCCAGCAGATCCCCAGCGAGAGGTGAGTACCTGCACACAAGCGCCACAAAAAGGACATCAATTAAAAGAATGCAATTACACGGATGTAGTCTTGACGCAAAGAGCTTAAAGTTTCAGAGTCAGATGGTTGATGCATCGTTTCATTAGCATGTATTTTGTTATCCTTTCGTTATGTTCTCCATGAAAAAGCATGAAGGACTCGTATGCTAGTGTATAAATGAACTACAACCTAATTAGAACTAAGTTAAACTAACTATAGCTCAATTGCTAATTGGTAGTTTAGAATTCTGTCAGTACAGTGTAGTATTTTCGTAAGTCCATTTTGTATCGCTACTTGCTCATGGCGCAGGTCCTACTGCTTCCACTCCTTTCTTAGCTCACTATCTCCTACTTCTGTCCACATATGAAATGTGCACTGCGCTAAGTTTTTGGGATTGACGGTCTTCAAATTTGTCGTCGCCTTGTTTCAAAAGGTTTGTCAGAAATTTATACTTTGCTGTTGTAACAAACTCAACTGACATTTGGACATCGTGTTTAGCCGAGAAATTATAAAACAGTCATCAAGTAATATGAACGAAAGAATGATTACGTTAAAGATAAAGACAGTAAAAATTTGAAGTGATTGTAAAAGAATACTCATGCGACCACTTTGGGTTGATTATTAAAAGAAATGTGCTCTCTCGACTCATTCTAATAGAAAGAATATAGAACAAAGTAAACAGTGTTTTCATTTGAGCTCGTCTCTTCTGTCAAGCGGAACTAAATATGTTTTATATTAATAGTCTACAACGTGACATAAGTTGAGCAAGGCTTGCGGGTACTCACGGAAATTACAAGAAATTTGTACAAAATAATCAAGGATTTGACGATACTCTATTGAAGAGGATTAATACAAGAGTGTGGATATAAAAAGTTGATGTAAAACACTGGATGTTGTTGCGCAGTAATTATTAGCAAAAATTATACGTGTGAAATTTGTCAGCAGAGATTCGGTCACTGTTTGTTGCGTAATTGTAATAACAATGAACAAGAAACGTAATGACGTTATTAAAAAGGACAACAAAGATGCTGATACAGAAAATGCAATAACGATAAGGAGTAACGAAGAATAACGAGAATGATTGAGAGAGTTGGCATTTTTCTGTCGAAAGATTGAGAAAGGGAGAGACACAAAAGAGATAAAGAGAAGAGAGTTGAACTGCACGAACGAGCGACAAACGAGTGGCACAAAATTATAATTAGTTGTTTTACCCAAAATGAAGATAAAACTGAAAAAAGATTTGTATACTGACCTCTGCAACCCTTTGTTTATGGCCAGCATGGCCTTGCCAGTGCTAAAAATCAAACAGAGAGAAAAGCAAGGTAAGAACCAAAATCAACAACGGATCAATTAATTAATTATAATTGATCAATAATAACGAATAGAATCATGACAGCAACATTTTACAGGCTCGTTGAAAACAGTAAATTTCATTCTCAGTGTAATAATAATAACAATAATAATAACGGTAATAAATATATAATAATAATAAATAAATGATAAAAATGTAATAAATAAAATTATATTAGTAACTTTGATGTTGATACAGTTTGTAATTCTACATAACTATGGTTTTGTAAAAAATAATTAGTATGCACTATTTTGTAATCAATACGAGGATTAATTTGAAAGTAAATAAAAGATGGCAAGCAATTGGAGTTTGAGTAAACTTGCAACAACGTTTATGTTTGTCCGAAAAGATAATTACGAAAAGTGTTTTGGTAACAAACGAATTGGAGATTAAACGAATTTTGAAACATTTCAAACATTACGTACATATAATATATAACAATAACGATAAGTTCTCATTCATCACAATGGAAGGCCTGCTGGGTTGTTAATACCAATGATGCATATTGAATGTGAGTAAGACGATGACGAGGTATGCAAAGTTGTTGGCATGCGTTCAAAGAAGAAAAAAAAGTGATTTGTAGTAAAAAGAAACTCCCCACCCAGAAAATAGAAAAGAGTGTGAAGGAAGATTGTCGGCCGTTGCCCAAAACAACATTAAATTGTGAAATGATACTATGATAAAAATGACTAGTTGCAGATTTAAAGAAAGATTGAAAGGAAATATAAAAAGCAAGACACCTGAATGAATCAGCTAATGATTACCAGTCCAATCCTACCATGTCAGCAATGTCTTGTCCCAAATTAGTACTTCGTTGTATTCAGATGGTTTATGGGTCTATTTGAAACGCGTTGAGAAACAATTTGACTGTGACAAAACTTTGCCTACTACCAGTACGATTTATCGTGCGCGTTTCCCAACTTTCACTCGTCTCAGCATTGATGATTGGCTGACAGCGGCAAAGCAAAGTATGGAGGAGGTACATTTATCCCATTTATTACGAACAAATACGAAACGCGAAGGAATAGAAGAGTTTCAAAATGCAAAAGCATGTAAGCAGATCGCAAAAGTTGGAAAGCATAATGCGATGCAAACCTAAATTGCTCCTACCGCCTTCTCATTTTCACGAAGGTCTTTTGGCGTTTATGAGCTTAATGATTACGACCATCTCGTAATGTGTTATAACAGTTGCAGAGCAAATGCAAATGTATGCAAACCAAGTTCTGTACGGATAGAGTTGAAATGGAAATGGATGTAATCGTTATACTATTTGTGAGTGTGTCACGAAGAGCGGTAACGGATGAAGAAATAATAGGTACTATGGAAATAAAAAAATGCAGCTATTGTTGCTCCCCAGCTCAGTCAGCTTCTCAGTTATAACAAACACATGTATGTAGAATATACATATAAAACTGATAAATGGAAAGGATCGTATTTAAGATTTTCTCTGGCACTCGGCACTCGGAACATTCTTCTTTTTTACGATATTTAGCAGCAAAATAAAACTTTTGAAAAATATAGAACTAAGAACAATATAAGAGAAATGTCGTTTGAAAATTAGAAAAAGAGAAACTAGAGAAAAATTGATCGTAAAAGTAATCATAAATTTTGTCATGTCCATAGAAAACTGCCACAACCATTTTCTACAAGTTCCACTCGAGGACTTGCAAATGACTGTGAAATACACTTTGGAAAATAAAAGTTCTAAAAAAAGGTAAAATGAACTGTTGGCTCTTTCGCTACATCGAAAAAAGAAAAAGTGAACCAGGGCTTTTTTCTTTGCACTAAATTCACTGTTGTGGCTTCTTTTCCTGCTTGGAAAAGATATTGGTGGTAATGCCTAATAGTTGGTTTAACTGTACGTTTTAAGAAAATTATAGCTTTTAAAAATCAAAAGTTATCTTAGCCATAACTTTTGTTGCCTATCTTTTTCTACAAAAGGAAATTCTCTGTAATATTTTTTTTCATAACATCAAACTTTGTCATTCCACCAAAAGGTTCAGGATCCCCATAAGGTACAAAATGAGCTCTTGACTAACTGAGATGAGCTGCAGCAGTAGCTCACCTGGAAAGTGGAGAAAGTGGTATATACCTATACAGAAGAAACCAAACAAAACACCGTTCCTTTCGTTAGAATGCAATTATGATAATACATTATGTAAGATATGTTCAAACAAGACAACTCCATCATACTGTAGAGGCGCCGTAGAAGTGGGGTTAGCGGCGGCACTATTAAATATTCATAAACAAGCAAAGGGAAGAATGAATGCCTTGATTCACTATCCCGGAAGTGGATGGTGACGACAAGGTGCAAAAAGGGCTTCCTTGTGGGTTTTGCGATAAAGCTTTCATAAAACCGTCAGCTCAGGTTTCACAGTACTAGTAGATCAGAC
This sequence comes from Cyphoderus albinus, assembly GCA_021029165.1. Taxonomy (NCBI): domain Eukaryota; kingdom Metazoa; phylum Arthropoda; class Collembola; order Entomobryomorpha; family Paronellidae; genus Cyphoderus; species Cyphoderus albinus. The sequence continues at coordinate 223,778 of VYYJ01000004.1, read as the reverse complement.
ACTACTGCTCAGGCGAGATAAAATCTTTACAACCATTTCAAAATAAAAATACTAAAATTTCCAAGTCAGCATAATGAGTGAGTATTGTGATTTTCTTCGTTTTGTTTGTAGTACAAGAAATTAGCGCCGACATTGTCAAGCGGATTTGAGAAAAACTATTCTGACTTGGGAGTTCACGTTGAGAACAAAGCCCACGGCTGTACTGTGATGACTTTCCACCTGGAAATCCAGGGATCTGCAGTCACAAGAGCGGAAGTGGACCGGATCAGGAAAAAGAACAATTCGTTCCTCAGTGGGTTCGTTCGATTCGAACAGGTTGGAGGCCATTTAATTTCTAGTAACAGCTGCCGAGATAGCTTAAAATTTGTTGAAATGTCCAATGACCCCAAGAACTTTGCTCCAGTGGACTCTAAGTTGAACTGCACTGCATGGCGGTTCATTGAGAATCACGCCTTAAACTTGGCTAATCACTGGCGAGTATCTACCTTCACTGAGATAATTGTATCAGATAAGTGAGTGCAACAAACACATATCATTAATAGTAACGGTAGATTATTGATAAATAATATTTATTAAATATTAACTGAAAGCGGCGTATACTTAAATATTTGGCATATTTAAATCTACAAAGATTCGCGTGTCAGAAACCCTAAGTTACCTTGTACCATCAGCATGGTTCAAAGTCATGTTTCTGGGATGGGGAGGAGACGCTTTACGATACTTTTATGGTACCCAATAGCAAGCCAGAAAAGTATTTCTGGCGCTATAGAGGTGCTCTCTTAAGGACATTGAGGACAGAATTGGGTTGGTCCTCAACCATTATGGAAGGAAGGCGAAAGGGCCGCGATGCTTTATGGTCAAAGAAGCCGTTTGCCTGTAAAGTTCCTGGTTGCGAAGAGAGCAAGTCTAACCTTCGCCCTAAATGTCTAAAAACTGCAGAATTAAGCATGTTTTCCCAAGTCCGAATGAGTAAATTATTATTTTCAAAATCCCCACAGGATTTATGACCTACTCAGGACTACGGAAGCACACCGTTCTTCACACAAATCCTGCTAAATATCATACGAGAGTTGAGAATGATAATAAGAGGTTAAGGGACAAACGTTCCAAGGAGAAATCATGCGACACGGATTGATTGCACCACCATTTAATTTGACAATGAAATTTTAAGCCTTACTTTTATAATTATTACTTTGTCACATAATATCCACTTTTTTATGTATCAAAAGTAAAAATCCACTAGTATTTGCTGTACGAATAAACTATGTCTATGAACGAAGGAGTTGTCTTGTTTGAAGTTAAGTGGAGAAAGTGTACGTACCGAAGCCGTCCAGTTGCATGGTGGATGGGGCCACCGAACCGTCGAGCTGCTGCAGCAGCTTGTGGTGCTGCAAGATATGCGGCAAGCGGTGGAAGTGCTTTGGTGTTGTTGCTGGGATTGTTAGCAAATTTCACTGTCACTGGCTCAGTTGAGCCTTTTGGAATGGTTCCATTCAGCTCCTGTATTGCTCTCTCAGCCTCTACGCGCTGATCAAAACGAATGAACCCAACACCTTTCGACAAACCTGAGAAAATACACAAGTCATCATTAGTTATCTTAAGTACTCCTTCATCAAGCTTTCTTTTTAATAAAAAACAAGTTTTAATGTTGCTTTTCATGGTTGGAAGTTTAGATGGGGTTTTAGCCCCATTCCCTGCTCTTTTTTAGACTTTGCATGTTCCTTGGTAAGTGAAAACCCGACCGTGCAAAATTTTGCAGAGATGCCGCTTTAGAAAACTAATTTCCTATTATTATTAATTCTTTACTATACAAAAATAAGAGAACTAAAATGAGTCTTTGAAGAAGAATATTGGAATAAGAATAAATTGATTTAGTTTGATCGAAAATCGTCTTTAAAAATAAGGAAATAAAAGCAAAATGAAGAAAAGTCGTAGAATTTTGTGAAGGCAAAAATTAGGATAATAATACAAATCATGGCTTTCCCTATCTTTGTTCTTCGTGTCTTACGTGTTCAATGGATCTCCATAATTTGATTCATTTACCAATAGAGTAAACAATGGGAATGTGATTGTTGAACTACGTAAAACTTGCAGTAAAGCCATGCAAGATTTTTATATCGGAAAACTGGTAAAGCAAAAATGCTTCAAAAAATACGAATGAGAAAACATACTGAAATCAATTTTTGTCAGCTGCTACCTGAGTTTTAATTTAGATGGCAAAAACAAAAAAAAAGATGATAAATCTATGCAAACAGAAAGTACATAAATAAGGAAATCTTTGGTTTCTTTAATCTTATTTGCTACAGTTGATATATCTTTCTTCAGCTTGTTTGTTCCATTAATCATAGTTCTTTCTATTAAAAGTGTTATTTATATGCAGTATCGTCATAACATTAATTGCAAATTGGTTAAAAACATGGAAAATTCGGTCATTCATATCTATAGACATTGCCATTCAATCATCAAGACAAGTTGTTGGATAATGGCCCGTTTTGTAAAACTTCCAATGGAAGTCCGGATACACCGAAAGCTACGCAATTCACGTTTGTTCAAAATGTATAATTTTTCGGTCAATCAAAATATTCCTCGAATCACCAAACAATTATCGCTTACCCTCTTTATTGTTCCTCTGTAAGGGAAATTCCGCTTCGTCATCCCCAGCTATAACAAATATTGTAGGTGAAATTATAAACAAAAATCATTACAGATAAAATAACTCAAGCCTATGACATTCTTTTTAATGGGGAACGTTTGGTTAAGGTGACTATAATTTCAACTGCGTTGCAACGTTATAAGTGTACTTCAAATCAGATCGATTTTTACATTGTCGGCGGTGCTATGCTTGCTGCGGTCTCTTGTCAATAGATTGGAGATTGTTATAACATCTGATTTAAAGCTAAGAATTGTATTTTGTCATTTTGCCTACCTTGACTGAATGTAGCAAATATTATATATCTAAACAAAAATCTCATGAGTTGCATGCACAAAAACTGAAAAAATAAAGAAAACGAAGCAATCTACTGTAATTAGCTAAATAAAATGTTACAGTGTACAATTCTACTGCATGCAAACAAAGTGATACTCCAAGACGTTTTCAATACCCTTAATCAACGGACGAAAATATGCCACGCAATGAAGTCTCGTTCAATGGTGTCAAATTTCCTAACAAAGTTTCACCTACTTTTCTTTGTACTTTCGAAGCACAAACTTCCGCCGCTTATTTTATCCTTATTGTCTGCAGTGTGTATGTATAGTAACTGATAAAGTCGACAAACATTTGTTTTTTCCATTAAACACGTAGTGTTGCCTACTCTCAGTCCCTAAACTCTGCACCTCACGTGACATAAATTAATGAGAATTTCTAATCGAAAGATGATCGGGAATGGTATAATATTGTGCTAGGTGTCTAGTATCGGGTGAATATTCTTCATGAGTCTCAACAGTAGTTTAGATGAACACAAATAGCGGAAACTAGAACTTTCGTGGGCAAATAAATGATGCATTGTGAAATTGCCATCAGGGAAGCATTCAGCTTTCGGTAGCCGCCCATTCCCATCGTTTAACGTTAGATAATGCGTGAAATGGTTTGGTTGAAAATGATTTTATGATTCGAAATACCATACGGAGGTATATTTTTTCATTGAACAGCAACAAAAACGAACACAGTTTGAAGGACGGAGACCAACAAATGAGAAAGAGTAGTCAACGTCAGTCAGGCTCTGTTGCGCATTCAATTAAAAAACTCAATGTGCAAATATTGAAACTCTTTGAGTAAAACACTAACAAGCGTATGCTTTGAAAACGATAAAAGTGTAGAGAAAGTATACCTCCGTATAAAAATAAAAGTATTAAAAACGGTAATAAAATAGACAAAAATATATAAAATAAGCTAACAAGGAACCAAGGAAAAGTATTTGCAAATATTAATAATATAACATAGTACAACCGATGCCTTCACCAGTTCCACAGAACCTCGTTTGTAGAAAGAATTGTGCAATTTCTAATAATATGAATTTTGCCCATGCACTCGTCCTGAAAACTTCGATTCCTAAGATTTCAACTACACTTCAACACTACGGTAATAATAATAAGATAATAATAATGTAACAGACAGATCTACAACAGGTGCCAAGCCTTTGTCACCTTTCTAAAACTGGTCTTTCGAATGGTATTGGTTTGAGAAATTATTTTTAGTTTCTTGTTCTGTTCATTTCTTTCGCGTGTGAGCAAGAGCTATCGTCTCTTACCCGTAATGTTGTCGCACAAAATTCTAGATGTAATTATGCGACCAAAAGGACTGAATAAGCTTTCCAACTCTTGCTGAGTTAAGTTCTTCGGTAATCCGCTCACATAAAGGTTAGCTCCCTTAATAGCTTCACTGCTTGGCCTTGCGTACGAAACCTACAACAGAAACAAAACGGAAATTCAATACAGGAACAATAAGAGGAATAAATATTATGGTCATAAATAATCATAAACGGAAGTCACTACCATAACGGTCAATTGATAATTAATTACAAATATTAAACTACTTGAAAATAGTACAACGGAACGAAACCATATGGATAGTACGAGTCAGTACGCCTGTTCGTTACACACCAATGATATAATTAAACAAATGTTTAGATCTGTGGAACTTAATTTGCAGATGTGCAGAAAATTACAACAAAAATTAACAATGTCATCCACGCGTCAAATTTTGTGGATGCTTATATAAAATCACAATAATGAAATGGGTCCTGCTCAAACCGAATCACGAGTATTTTACGATGGCTCTGGTCTCCATTTCAAACTTGTCGACTACTAAAACCTTGATGAAAGCTCGCTTCAAGTATCGTCTTTGTGTGCATCTGTTTTGCAGCAGCCTGTCGCTTTGCTCATAAGAAAGTGAAAAATTGACTGGGAATTTTCAGATGGAAATGAGACACGGAGCATATCAGTTTACTGAGTCGCAAAGGTACGCTACTGTTCAAAAGACAGAAAGCTCAATTAAGAGAGGAATTAAATGGATTTCATGGTTTAAAGCGACAAAAGAATTTCTTTCTTCTGTGTCTCTGCCAAAGCGACTTTCATTTAACATCAGAACGACTCCAAACGAGCTTGATATGCATTTTTCTTGATCTCTCTACACCGAGTGCTTCGCTCAGAAGAGCTATTTGTCTTCCAATCTTTCAGAAGTTAAAAAAAGTCTCTCACTCTTTGACTCACTTCCTAAAATTGTTTGTAGTCTATTTTGCGTTTATTGAAGCATTTTATAATAATCATATAGTCACAATCCCCCATCGCACAACTTCTCCTTATTCTTCTTCATCATCATCATCTTGCCGTCATCATTACCGCATCGTACGAGATAGGATCATTATTTCATCGGAAAGAGAAACAACAGCGCCGAAGCGATGAGATGGATGCTCAGTCGCTTTATTTGTGAAAGCAGCTATGAGCTAGGTATGTGTAATGCATTTTATTGCTTTGTCAAAGCGTAGTTTTCCTGTCCTCTCACTAAAGAGGTTCAATTACATTCAAAATGAAAATGAAAAATATATCTTTTATACTTCTCAATTCTTTTCTTTGTGCCCAATAAAACCACTGTAAAATATGAATTAATTCTTTGAAGAATGAGAAAAAACATTTATACATAGCCAGCCATTTTTTGTACTTACATTAAAAGCTCTACGTAGACTTTTTTTCTCGATTCTCAATTTAACAACTCCAACAACACTCCATTCTTTGGAAAGAATGAAAAGATTTTTAGTGTACTAACTAGATTCGTTATCGGGCTCGTCCAGTGAATGCCATATTTTGTCCTATCCCGGGGAACGGGAGTCAAACAGATGTGCCATTCATTTTCGCAACTTAAACTCGGAAAATTCTCACTCTATAAAAGTGATGGTAGTCCTTGAGCTGTGCGTACGACCAGAACCAAACTTGAGAATCTCATTTTCATGGTGCTTCGTGTTCTGACGCATTGTACAGAGAGATACTCTCCTGGCGGACGAAGAATTGGTTGGAATAAAAATTGAAACGAGTCCGAGCTATCTCAATATGAGAGATTTCTTTTTCCTCTAACTCGCGTTTACTTCAACAAGCGATTTCGAATATCGGAGCGAAGTATTTTACATTGAAATGTGAATGGGTTCCACTTCATTCAAGAAATAATATTACATTCTTGTACCTCCATCCATGTCCATAATATTTAGTTCACCTCAATAGCTTCAGCTGAAGAAGTTTCTTGCTTTCTAAGTGCTTAATATTGCTTCAACGTGAATTTTAATACGACAACTCTACTGATGCATGAAAGTCAACGAAGTTGAAGGATTTAACAGGAAAGTCAATACGAAAATCACGATTGAAATGGTGATATGGCTCGAGCACAACTGTCTCATACATAATATTGTATATCGAGGTTTCCGAATTTTGCCAATTTATGCGCCAACTAAAATGTAATAAATGTTTGAATATCTGTCTTCATAGGAGACTAACCTTTATTGTCTTGTTTTGTAAGCGGAGGCCGTTTAGAGTGTTGATGGCTTTTTCAGCATCTGAAACAAAGAAATAAAAAATGAAATATAGAAATATATATACGCAATGAATTGATGTGTCCCGACATACAATCGTTAACGTGTAAATAAACGTCTCGAAATATACTCCATATATATATCAAATAGTCTCAAAACTACTTACCCTCCGGTCTGTGATAGTTAACAAATCCATAACCGAGGCTTTGGCCTAGAACACATAAAAGAGCAATAAAATACTAAATAATCCTGTAGCAATAACAAATAGTGGCTTGAACATTCTTCTAAGATTTGGAATTGTGGAAAGTTTACTGATAGTTGAGGTATGCAATTTAGACTAGTGTCCTATTCAGGACGTCTCTTGCGTGTGCTAATGCTGAATAAATGACAAGTAAAAAATGTAAAAGCGCGTACCCGTAATCTTGTCGCGTATCAATTTACAGGATTCAACTTCACCAATGGACGAGAAAAGAGAACGGATTTCCTCTTGAGTCATGGTCTGTGGGAGATAGTTGACGATCAAGTTAGTTTTGCTCTCTTCGAGCCCACTGTTACTTGATCCATTGTTGGGGGAGGACTGCGATCCCGATGACATGCTCATTCCACAGCCCACATTTACTCCGTGAATAGACCCATTAGCTTGAGGAGGACTCGTGGTCACGTCCATTCCGTTTTGCATCATTATGAGCTGACGAGAAGAAGTAATCGAAAAATGTGTGGGAGGCTTAAGCAACGTTTCCTGCACGAAGTTGTCTTGTCCACAAATCCAGGCACCAGAGGTCACGTCAACCAATTCGGGAACTCCACTGGGCTATGTATTCGTTAGTAACCAAGTCCACTGAATACCTTCGGATTTACAAACAGACAAATCATCATTTTTTTACAATTTCTTTGGAAAAATTAAATTAAAATGAATGAATGCCATTTTGACATTTTTCTCATACTCTTCAAGTGCAAATACAAATAATACACTATAGACTATTAGAAGGTATTTTTGAATGAGTGCATTTTACACTGATGGTGGAAATGATTGTGAAATATTTAATAGCAATACTAAAAAAATCCCCACATTTTTTCAACAGAGTAGTAAAGGTATGTGCATCGAATTGGAAGCAAAATGTCGAGTGTCATGTCCATTATTGATCTGGCAACTACAAACAACTTCTTTTATTTACCTATTCTACTTTCTAGATAGTAGGCCGTTGGCTACCTCGTCTCTTGAAATAGAACGGAAGGCAACATCTAATCAAAACTGTCGGAGTAGGCCGACTAGTGGGTAAATTAATTTAATACCTAGTTTAGTATAATAGTAAGCACCTAGAATGTAAGGCTGGTTTGGTGTCGTTGAACAATGGAAACCGTTTCCGCACTCCACAAACTTAAAAATCTTTCGATAGACTTGGCAAATTTAATGTATATTAACTGTTCAAAAAGATCACTTGAATACTTCGTTTTTGTGATGGGACAAAGGGATTTGAGAACATTTCGTATTTAGAACCCTTTGAGAGGGGCATTCCGCATAATATTATGAACACTTTATTATTATTATTGCACATTGTACATCGAATGATAAAGATAAATCCAACACGGAGCGAGTAAGCTCGAGCTGGGCGGGATTTATGTAAATTAATCTCTGTTTACATGCAAGCATTCCAAATATCAGAAATTCCTTTGACATGCATGAAGGGAAATCTTTTTTTTATTTTCGTGTGTGTGATACGGGAATCTGCGAGTTTGAAATGTTCTCGTTTGTGGCTTGAAAACAACCTTGGGAGAGAGAAAGCGGGAGCCGGACAGATTTTTCTTACTCGCTCTGATTAGATGAGGCATTCATAATGGGAAAGTAAAGATTAGTAGCCACGCCACTTCACGAGCACGGAGAGTGTCTTTCAGATCCGCCTGCGTCTGTTTATACGAATGTCTGGCTAAACAATCAAATTAATCTTGCGTGCGCATTGTTTGGATACAACATCAAATATTTAAAATTACGAGCAAAGCACAAACACCCGGTGATGGAATCTAGCCCGCCACTTACTTAATAAAAAATCTTTTTCCCACTTTCTGATCCTATCGCCAAATAACCAAATTTCTATCGCCGTAAAATAAAAAGAAGATCTCTAATGGCTTGTGCAGATAAGAAAGTCGTTTCCTCCGTTCTTTCGTTTGCTAACTGCCGTTGGGTTTATCACGGCAGTGAAGTGCAATAATGAGTAATGTAATGCTACACTGCAACAACGATGCGATGCTGAAGCTGAATCGGACGATGCTGTGTTTCAGATGAGCTTCCGCTTCTTTCTTTCTGCTTCACGTTTACAGCTAGCGAATATAATTTTCATCATGCATTCATAATATACTCGGATCTAGTAATACATTTGTGTGGAGTTCAGAGCAAGCCAAGTTTATTCTTCAACTTTCATTCCTTTGAAAGCGCATTTCAGCTTGCTCGCTCAAACACACACTCCCTCAAGAGTCTGAGGCGCATCTGCTACATCTTTTTATGTCTCTCAAGTCGATTCAAATAATCGTGATCAGGATCCTCTCGTTTCTGAAAAACCTCCGATTCCTAAGATTCACAGTTTCCAAATTGCTTCTCCTTGTTAAACTTGCATCACCCACGATTCACCACACACACGCTTCCACAGCCGTCACCATTGCACGGATCTCGTTGGTCGTACAAACAAACCGATATGCTTTATTACAAGTTATAAAAAGACTGAAAGATCGCAACCGACATTTCATCCGAATCTTCGATGCCTATCCCCACACGACCGCTTGCTTTGCATCTTCATCTTTTAGAAGATCACAAGTCTTGGGAAAAAATCGGAGTTTCACAAAATTGTACTGCTGTTGCTTTGAGTCGTATTGTCTAACTCAGAGTTAGAGACCTTTAAACCCATCCATTCAAATTAAACCCACTACGTCGATTTTAACGGTCACAACTAGATACATATATTTGAAAACCAGTAGAAATGCGCCAAAGCACCCAAATTTTGTTGCAGCTACCAAAATTTGTAATAAACCAAGGAAATGTTAGTTTGATGGAATTGTTCAAAAGAAGAAAGTGAGTTTAATAGTGAAATGTCTCTCATCATCATGATTAAATGAAATTGCCCTTTTACTTGCTAACTTTTCTGCGTTGTTCGTTTATGTCTTGTCTGTGTGTAGCATTGCTACTATGAAAGCAAACTGCAGCCATCATCATCATCACGCTCATCCTTCTCATAAAATGGCAATACTGTGAAAGATACTCTGTCTGTTTCAATGTTTATGGCACTGAAAATATGCAAATTTGCAACAGAATTTCAATCATGGTTTATCTTTATGCATAGTGTTTTGTTTGTCGTTAAAAATGATATTTTGCTCGTGATGACGTTGAAGGACCAGAGAAGTACATCGAGGGCAGTTAGCTAATAGGCAGCTCAACACATTAAAGGCGCAATGGATATTATGGTGGTTCATGTTGAACCACGAAGATCTAAATTATGAAAATGTCGAGCTATCTTGAAAAGTTATGTGTAAAATGGCCCATTTTGTGCAAATGTTACTGATATCAAGAAAATTTAAAGTATCGACATCAACACACAAAAGTATGCAGATATAGAAAAGTAGCGAAGAGCATTCTACACATTTTATTATGGGGCATAGTGCCATAGTGGGTATGAACTGCACCTCAGTCTTCCTACAATAATCAATTCAAGTTCGAAACTGAATCAAATGTTTGACTTCATCAGCAGACTTCTCAAGTCGTCGGGCATGTATTTAGAAAGGTGACAAGTTTCGGAGTACGCGTCGTAGACGGAGCGAAGCTACAAGCTTATTTTTTGAACACGCTTGTACACCACACAGAGTATTTTGTACAAAGAATATATAAACCAATTTAACGTAATCTTGCAAGGAAAATGAATGAGAAGCATTTAACCAGGATACACTGATATTTGAAAGATATCCGAATGCTGTTTTCATTCAGAAATTTCCGTTGAAACATATCAAGTCGATTCACCGGTATTAAAATGTGTGTTGCACATGTATAGAGAAACAAAAATAATTGGCTGTGGATAGAATGGAATTTTCGAATATCAATACATTATATGAAATATCTACACGATGGGAGAACGCAGATATGCTTCTAAACGACTAAACTTTCTACCAAACTCTATGTGGCGTAATTCAAGTTTTTTTTAGGGAAAAGAATTTCCCGAGCTTATGCATTATGTATGCACGGCTTTCCGAATGATGGCCTTAAGTCGTCGACTGTCCTCCGTACTTTTTCACTTCAAATTTTGCCTATTCCCTAAGATTGCAATACACAGAGAAAAATTATCACGTTAAGCTTTTTTGGAAAAGAAGCTTATTTGCTCCATTCATATGCATATATTAATAGCGAGCAATGTACTGAATTTTTCTATTTTCTATATTTGGACTGGAACATCTCATTGATTTATGAAGTGAAAAAGTGGCTTAGCTAATGCAAAATATTACTTTGCACTACTTTACTCTTTTCATCAGTTTATTCATGTTAACGTGCACTTCACATGATCATCAAACACGATAAGCCTCCGTGCAACCGACGAAATGTATTACGAAGTTACCAACTTATTGTAAAATCGACTGATTTTATATTATATTTTTCTTTAAAAAACATCACGATATTTATCATTCTTTTTGTGACTTGAACATTCTTCGCCTGCAACGAACGTAGCTAAGCAGACAGCTACTGGGAAATGAATAAATTCATTTATAATGAGTAAACTTGTGAAACTCTGCGTTTCCTTGGAACTTATTTCCTTCATCAAGTTGAATTACAAGATTCGCCATAATGCACTCCACATTTACTTTATGTATTTACATTTTCTTTTAATTTCTATTTGAATTTATGTCTTCCTATCCATGAGCGTTGTCAGCACATATTACATATGTGTCTTGATTAGACAATTCTTATGAAAATGAAATACAAAAAACATCCTTTTGAATATCCTTATAATTTTTATACAAACCGATGTTGAAGAAGGATCTAAATCAAAGAATTGAAAGTGCATCAGAAAAATTCAAATATTGTCTGCTGCCCGACATGTTTGAATTTTACGTCTGCTTAACAAATGCCGGTATTGGAGGCGTGAGGACGGACAACGTTATTGAGTCATGTGTAATTATGGAACAACACGATACGCTGTATCCAAAATTTTAAAGTAGAATAAGAGAAAGTGAGAGATAGTTTTGAGCATTACTTTGTAAGAAACAATAATGCTTTAAGAGTGTACAGATTTTGTTAAATGTAGGAAAAATGAACTTACGAAACAGTTAGGAAAATTAATGTAAAACAAACCTTCAGCAAGTAATCAACAGAAGACAAGACTTTTCACTCAAAATAATTAGGTAGTTTGCGTGATTAATTTGCACATCTATTAAAGCTGGTTCTGTTTCTCCTTGATCCTCAGTCTTGTGAGTTGACTTGTCAGTTCGAGAAATATTAGACTAGGTTTCCGAAGCGTAATACCGCAAAAGACATCTAACGTGATGCAAAATGGTATTTGCTGTATACAAATCTGTGTAGGCGTTTTCTACGCTTAGAACTAGGATAAATATTTCTATGGTTTAAAAGTAAATTTAATAAAATGAGCGATAGTATCGACTAGAGGTACGGTTTAAATCTCTTCCTTTCACTTTCTTTGGATGGGACACAGCTAAAAAGATAGAATTTTCCAGCTAACAGAATTTCTTGGAAAACTGAAATTTGCACTTTCGTTAAAATAATAGGTTTAAAAAATGTAATTTTTAAATTAGGAAAATGGTAAATTATTGCAAATCGCTCTTTTCAAAAAACTGAATATAAAATATAGATTTGCACTTGAAAACAAAGTGAGACAAACTGAAGGGTGGTCAACAAACCGAACCAAGCACAGAACAAAACTGAGGGTTGAGATGAACCGAATGCCTGTTTATACAACGATTTCTCGGCTTTCTCAACAATACGAGAAAGGCAGAAAAATAATGAGGATAATATAACAAATTCGAATAGACGTCGGCTATTCACCCACCCCTTGCAACAGCAATAAGAGATAAAGCATCAAAACCATTATTAATACCGTATTCGTGTGATCTACCCAGACGGATTGAGGTATTCTCTGTGCAGGAATAATAAAATGGGGATGTGATACACACAGTGCGGAGCAGCACAGCTTTGGATCAGCGGAGTGGAATCGCACAAGGGGGTGAAGGTAAGAAGAAAGGGGCCCAGTTCCAATGGATCAAAATAAAGAGAGGAATAAAAACTCAACGGTCAATCCGAATGAGAAAGAAATGGATGAGAGAGGATCCAGTCATAATGAAATGCAATGTGCAAGACTGCTTGAAACACGGTTTGTTGAACTTTTTCGAGGAACAGGGAAGTGAGCTGGCAGTGGCAGCAGCAGTTGGAGGAGTTCACATCAGGCCGCAGTTTAAATGCCCTACGTTTACACAGACAGACCTGTAGTAACTGTTGTTCTATTATTCGACATAATTTCTCAACTCCGTGTTAGAACAGGAGGAAAAGATTCAATCGATAAACACGAATATTGTAATAAATAATACGCGTCATACTTAAAGTCGTGTTTTGAACAAGCATTATCCATTCAGCTTCTGTGCGGATTCGTACTTAAACAATTGAGCAATGCTCCCTCAAGTATTCATGTATGTCCTTTGAATAGGCTTGGTTATAAAAAATAAAATAATATGATATATCTTCGTCATCAGTTCCTTTTCTATATTTCGTTACTAGGAGAGTGTGTCTGTTTGGGCAAAAAGCATAATGAAACTGAGTCCATTCCTTTTGATCTGGAGTGATAGGGATGGAAGATGACGATGGCGAAGGGGAGATTAACAAGTTTTTATATTCTCCGTGGAGTAAAAATTGCTTACTGCTCACTATTGTAATAACAGGCGTGCACAAGGGTTTCCTGTAAGCAGAATAGCTACTGAAGTACAATTATGTGCAAAGAGTTGGGTCTGTCTGTACACAGTAATTTCATATTCTCCGAGGCTCTACCCTGATCTCAGTGTTCGGTGCACATTTTACGGATCATATTCCATTACGTATTGTGCCTTTAAAACGTTTCTCATATGTAGCAATATGATGCAGACGAGGTGAAGAATGAACGGTACAATGAACTTTTCCTCCAGGCTTGAAAAAGTTTACGTTACTAGGAAAGCTGGAGAGGATACGGCGAAAAAGTCTCTATTAAGTATTTATTGTTGTTTATGATTATTGGTCAACACGGAATACGAGAAATGCTATTCTTGATTAGAATCTTTTGTTAAACTTTATGACTAGACGGACAGCTAGCCGCATCAGTTGACATGCCAAATACGCACACATACATAAAGAAGAAGCAGCTGCAGGGTATCCTTTCTTAAAAAATGAAAGAGTTGAGGTGCATGACTAATGAGTGACCGGTAAAGTAAATGGGTATTTAAAGCGAGTTTTCCAGTTCAGCTGTGAGCTGGATTAATGAACACATGCTCTTCGTAAAAAACACTATCACCCGAAGGAATTACATGACAAAAAACTGGATCCTTTCATGCTTCCAGCATTAGCAGGCTGTAGACTTAAGTCCCCCATTTTACCCGTTTAAAAATCATTTAGAAATGGGTGTTATTTTTGCATCACAGCATCTAGCAGTTAATAACATTTATCTATTTATCTAATTCATTCAGCATATTATGTAGTTTTTTAGGCAGACAAAAGAAGATAGCAAACAGATATTAGGTTGCATTCCAAGAAACCAGAATGAATTTCTGTTGAAGTTCAATTTGCTCAAAAATAAGAAGTGTCCGTCGAGCTACAACTCCATTCAGCTAGGCAAAAAAACAACGCAACGGTAATAATTGACGAACTTGTCATCCACACTGTGAGTGTCTACTAGACACACACTTTCTGGCGACAACAAAAAATTTACACAACTACTGCACAAGAGACGGACAGCAGCAGTCATAATAATATCGTTTACTCCACTAACATGATACTGTTGTGGTGCAAGGAAAGCATTGAAGAAAACGTGTAGGCAACAATTACGGAAACGTCGCTAGTTACTCAATTCTGTTCGAAATGCTAGGAAATAATGTTCGTTCGTGCAAACAACTAGAGAAACTCCCCTCACCTTAATGGATGTTCTTTCACATAGAGCTCAGAGTGTAATCATGCTTTTTACTCTCTCCTCAAACATTCCAACAATCAGCATTCATTTTTTGGTTTTCGATACAACAACGAATGACTGAGACATTCGATTGCCCTAAAGTAAAAAGTAAAAAGTGCGGCGTGCTTGGGTCCATGATGTGCTCATTGTTCTTGTCCTTGTCGGAATAAATATTCTGACGTACTGCATATTATTTAATAAGGGAACAGCTGATTCAAAACGACAGATGTGTGTCTGAAAACTTGAGCAAAAACTTGAATGAGACACGTGCCTCTTTTATACATAATATTGGACTTTAATGCAAATGCGAGCAACTCCTTTCACTTAGTAAGCTCATGAGAGTCACTCTTGTCTGCCTCTAACTTGTCCGTCCGTTCGTTGAGTCGAGCTAATGCTATCACTTTGCCTGACTCCGTTACTCGGCATTTTTTGCTCGCTCCGAAAATGAATGGATGCATGCTGCTTTTGCTACCCCTGCGCTTTAAAACATTTCCTTGCTCGTGCTCCGCTCCCCCTCCTCTTCTCAATTCTCATTGCTACCCTGTCAAAACCTCTGCTGTCCAGGCATGATGTCGATTTGCTTTAGTAGGAAAAAGGGAAAAAGGAATCTATAATTTACGAAAAGCTAACCGAAACACACAATGAGAACCCGTTACTCACTCAGTGGGCACAAAGCACGTTCATAAAACCAGCATCGTCATCATGAAACTATGATAACTATGAAACATCACACAATGTGTACATAGCAGAATAATGCTCCCTTCGCCGTCACCACTCACCACCTTATTAAACTGCTTTTATGCATATGTGAAAGCAACATGCCAGCCAGCAACTAGAAGCAAAGGTAGCTGGAAGCAGTGAACTGACTCGCCTTTCTCATTCTCATTTCATCCATCCTCGGTTCGCTGAAAGTTTTTTTTGTTTTTTAAAAAGAAAAAATGAATTATTTTAATAAAATTTCCCCTTATGAAGGCTTCCTCCATTTTACTTTAACACTCTGACTCTGAAAGCAGGGAGCAAACAAATGTACACTAAAACTTCTTTCCAGTTAATTAATAACCGTGAAACTTAAATTCAATTCCATTTTTTCTTGAAAGACTACCGTCATAGGAGATATAAAATGTGAAAGGTAGAGCTACCAAGGTAGATTATGAAATGCATAAAATTACTATAAAATGTACAACAATTTTATTCAGGAGAGGAATTTACTTGATATTTTACAAATGAGATTAATCCCGTCTTTGAGTGTTTTTTGCATGTAGAGGAAGAGAAGTGAGAAAGAGCACGCTTTATGCATTCCATTTTGTGCCACAAAATATATTATTGTTGCGCTGTGCTCCATTCAAAATAAAGAGTTCCCCGTACGAACGTAATTTACTTTAGTCGAAAAACTCATTGTTCAGCATGGTAACAATAAATGCGGTTGTTGGTTTTTTACATTTCTCCGTTTCGTTAACTTCTACGTGGCCGCTTTTACCAGATATTTTTGTGTCATTCCTTCTCCAGTTGGGCCTTCCTGGCTCATTCACACAGCTTATAATATTATGGTATGCGCACATTGGGAAATGTTGATGTTGTGCAAGAATGAAAAGATGCATAAACGTGCCTGTTCTCCTTTCCTCTGTATGTACATTGCCGTGTAGTAGTAGTAGTAATAATAATAATACTATACGCAAAAAGCTTTGCTGAGTGGAGCTTTGGTGAGCAAGCCAGTCAGGAAAAGCAAAAATCCTTCGCTACATACATATGCATAATACTGCATTGCGGAGAAATAATAAAAAAAATACTGAACCGAACCAAACCAAACCACCACCACTCTCTCCGCTCTCTCTCTCTCTCTCTCTCTCTCTCGCACACACTCACAAAAGCGGATGCAACAACTCTTTGAATTTTATAGATAACACACCAAACTCATGGCTCATGAGTGCTTTGCTGCTGCTGAACCAAGCTGAACTTTAAAGTCATTCTTCGCTCTTTTTCACTCTCACATTTTCCTTTCTCTCCTCTTTTCTGTTTACATGCACAATGCTTTTTCGACAGTTTAATGTCTTACACATTAAACCACACCACTGACAGATAAACTACAAATGAGAAAAAAATTGCTGACTAGAATAACTTATTTAATTATACAAGAGACAAAAAAATTCTTGCTTACCGGATAAATAAATACAAGCGCGAGTTAAAATATTTTCTATCACAATCTTCTTCACAAAGCGGAAATTGCTACCTCCTTCTAGAATTTGGTAGACACAGATGATGACGATTGATCGATTTTATGTCTTCAGTTTGGAAACAAAATATTATTGTTTGGTCTTGGCCGTTATTAAAAATACATGCAATTTACCGCCAAGACCTCTTTCGTGACTTCACTTGACTTACAACACTCGAGATTTATTTCGTAGATGTAGGTAGTTTAACTTTTTTCGCGTAGTATGTAAAATAACTTTGGAATTATCTGCTGTGATTTATATGTAAATTATGTATTATGTTGTAAGGTGGCTGAGTTGAATGTAATTAGTAACAAATATTCAACGGTTGCATCACAAGGTTCTTTCGTCAACGAAATTTTATGTACTTTGTTTTACGAAAGTGCTTCTAGCGTCCCAGGAGTTTTGCAACTCAAGGATGTACAGACTGTTTTAGAAAATGATTGCGTATAGGAAGGAAATTCAACAAACAAATGTAGTCGATGATTGTGAGATCAATGTGAAGAAACAGACCTGTGCGAAATTTTCCTCTGTGGTGGATGATTCTCTAGAAAAGTATTATTGTACTGATTTCGAGGTTGTCTTTCATTAGATAATTCTATGCACAATGCGGCAATGGCAATACTGTTCAGTGTGACGACACTCTACAGGAGAAAGAAAAGGGGATAACAGCTAAAGGTACATTCAGGTTTTTTCACTTTTCACTTCTTTATGACATGAAATAGAGTATAAATTCAAATCGACACATAAAGGCTCTTTCATAAAGACTGTCAGAAACAGGAGTAGAGGAAAAGTTTATAATTGGCGTTACATACTTTTTTTTAGTAATTACCGACTGTTCTCATTAGCCGCCAACTTATGTCAAGCACACGGGAAAGCAACGCCGATTTCTCTTTCATCACTCAAACAACTGGAAAAAGTTAGGAAGAGCGTAACTTTAATTCAATAGCTTTATACCTTGACAGAGAAAACCTTTGAAAGAAACTGTCGCGACGTTTGCCATCAGGAGAAAGCAATCGGGTGTGTAGATAAATAATTGTTTTTTCTTGTGCTGGAAGTGGCTGTGTGTAAATTGATTCTTTCTTGAGTTGACAATAAGATACTCACTGAGAATAGCAACACTAAGTCAAAAAGAACATTACACAAAAAGCCTATTGAATTGAGGAAACAATTATTTTGATGATTATGTTCAACGCTACAACTTTACTGCTAAAATGTTGAGGATTGTGTGTGTGTTTCAAAACTAGGATCGTGTGTGCCTGTTGTATGAGGAAACAATGCAAACTACAACCAACTACGTATATGGACACAAAAAAACTTGGTTTTTGAAAACGGTATGAAGAACAAGACGCTTGGTGAACCGTGGGAAAATGAAGAAAAGAGAAGAAGAGAAAAGTAGTATAAAGACAAAGTACAAAAACTGGTCTGTCTGCAAGAAAAAGCACCTGCAGCACCGCACACTTTTCACTACACTGCCGACCCGAGCCTCTTCTTACTCGGGTCGTATTCTGCCAAAAAATCAGCTTGCACTTGCTCAGAGCAGGCAACACCCCAGCAGCAGCAGCAGCAGCGGTGGCAGTACCACTACAATACAACAGCAAATCCAAGAAAGCAGCTCGGCAGTCGGAGTCTTGTAGTGAAACGGAGCAAAAAGGAGCATCGAATGCAGCACCCTCACAAGCAAAATAAAAGAGAGGGAGAGCGGAGTGAGGAGCAGAAAAAGCGACAGAAGAAAATTGTATTAATGCACATATTTGTAACCATGTAAGAAAGCATATTTTACCTATACAGCGTCCGTGTACTTGCACATCCGTAGCATTGCTATACAGAGAACAACAGGAAGAGAAAAGAGTAAGCGAGAAGAGCGAGACCAGAGACTGGACCTCTTTCAAGACATTTTCAAGTCAAACATAAATACTTGGTTGGAGTGAGTGAAACACACTTATATTTACAACATCGCACGGCTATGTATGTAGACACATTATCATGGTTTTCACATCAAATATAGATATATCAAGATAGCGAACTCCATGAACAACGAGTCGGATCCGATAAATTGCTTGACTCTTTCCCTTTACAAGAAAAGAACTCACACACACACATCAGCAGCGTGAGTATGAGAAAACATGGTATTTCTGTAGTTGGAGGCTTACACCAGACTGGTGCAACGTTCCGTCCATTCCAAATTTCCTTATAAACCAACTGCACACTGCTATACAATGACGTGTCCCGTGTTTACACAAGAAAGCGCAGTGCGAGAATCAACGATTCAAGTGTATACAGTGTGAAAACATTTAAAGTTAAAGACAAAGTCAACGAGGAAAAGCAACTCAGCCTTACCACACACATTTTTTATTATTATTATATAACACGCTACTCTTTTCTCGAAACAGTCACTATTGCAGCTACGGCTACAGCTATACACATTTTATCTCACATTACTTTTCTCGGATTTTTCCCATGCACCAAACATTTATCATACACACGCTTGCTCCACAGTCTGTTATAAAAAGCAGGATTAAACTGTGAAACAAAACTTGTGCGGAACGGGACGAAAAAGACCGTAATAATGTAGCACCGCAAGTTTATAACTACACCCGCGCATTGCATCCCACTATTTACTCGAGACTCTTATTTTAAAGTCAGACTCAGCTCAGCAGCATTTTTCCCCTTTTTAACCTACGCTCTCACTCTCACTTAGACGGCTACAAATCTAAACTATTTTTTCGCTCTCTCGCTTTTGTCAAATTCGTGTTTTGTCTTACAACGTTGATGATATCGACAGACAACGACTCAACTATTCGCCACTTTGTTGATCTTTAATTGATTAAATGGAGAAAGTTTCCGCTGTGCCATTCATCTTGTATTTATATTTGCTGCCTAAATTGCACTTAATGGTCTAATGAATGTGTAGATTATTGTTGAAAATTCTCTCTGCCGAAATTAAAACGCAGAAAGAAAAAAGAAGCTGAAAAAAAGTTTCTCCAAAATAGAACCCGTAGAAGATCCGTTGGAGATTACTTTTTATCACAAAAGTTTGCTCCATATCATGATCGGAGTATCAGATCCGATTGCCAGCGTAATCGGTGATGATGTAATAAAAAGCATTTAGAAAAATATGTGCTTCATCATATTTATTAACAGAAGTGCTTTAGATGAAGTGTTATTCTCTTAGATATTCCTTCGCTAGCTTTGAAATCAGTTTTCATGATGATCATGATGATGCTTACAATTTTAATGTGGTAGAGAGATTTGGATTGGATTGGCTGAACAGAGTGTTTTAGATAGGTTCGTTCATGTGATATGCTCGGGAGTAGCCCACGTTTTAAACAACGCAGTCAGCAATTTTCTCATAGATATTTTATGGTGTAAACATCAATCCATTTTCCACGAGGCCCACTCACTAAATTTTTTCTCCGTTCACCGTTATTTTTTAGTTGTTCTACGCTATTAATTATAACATATCATTGCTATCAATCATCGTTTTGGTTCAATAGCCTTTTAACACGAAAATTTCTTCGGCTTCCTCCATTCACGTTCTACCATTTCCGTTTCCCCTATTCATAACTTAATGGTACGCGGATAAGAGTTTAGAGTACGGAAAGTTGAAATGTTGCAAGTTGGGGCAGCTTAGATTTGGATCCATGATGAGTTACGTTCTAATCTCAGCCCGATTTTTGTAACATAATATATTTGTTAAACCAAGAAGACTTTTTACTTTGACTCTTGATTTCATACATTGAATGCAATTTCAGGTCACGCATAATTTCCGTGAAATGCTTTATCCTTTTCTTCTTTAACCTCTGGTAATAGAACGTGCCTACCTGTAAGAATGGGAACTCATTTTTATGAATAATAAACGCCTTTAAGGCTTTCCAAAGACGATGTTAAACGGCAATCGTAAAATGTTAGTTTGTATTTTAATGATGCTCTTAAAAATCCAGTAGGCATTCAACCAAGATTTCCCCATTTTACATTTTATTGTGGATATCGATGTAAGTTTGGCGGCTGTAGTGTGGTGTGAGGTAGTTACATTAGAATCCATTTCAGAAAATAAACAATTTTTATGTTGCTGAAATCGAATGTAACCCACTCAACTTGCAAACTATCTATAATATTAAAGAAGAGTAAGTTTCTTTTTATTTCCTTGTGACGGCAACGTTGATGATGATGCAGCTTGACGGATGTCTATGGTTGTACTTGCATATTATACGGTCTACTTGGCGACAGCATTAACATTCCTAAGCATTACTTTCTGTCAACTCGTCATTTAATCAGTTGACAATGAGTTTTATGCCAAATTCTCTTCTGCTCCTAACATGGAGGTCCATTACCTCTACATGTTGCCGTTTACATACTCCTTCAATACGTCGACTAACGAGGAAACGATCTCAGTTGTCCCTTGCTTTATATATGAGAATGACATTTAGATTCGTTAAAAATCTGCAATGCTCAAATTTATTTTTTGAAGACAAAAAAAAACAATATTATTATTTCAGCGTTGATTGATCTTTCAAAGTCATAAAATTAAATCTCTTGGATTTAAATGATGAATTGCATTTGGTGAGTTTGAAATGAGAAATTAAATGGCTACTACATTGTGGATGTGTCCCACGTTAGTTTATCGGTACGTATGTATTCGTTACAAGTCAATATTAGAGGAATGGTAGAAACGTGAATTTTCGTGAAAGATTTGCCAGAAGAAATTGGGAGAGCATGTCAAAGGATGCGAGCTTTGTGAATGTGAGCAGATTGGAGCGCTTTAAAGTCAAATAATAGTCACTGTCATTTCATATAAAGGGAATAGATTCGCTTCACTAATGATGGTCGTGAAGTCGTGAAAGGTCTGAATAAGATCTCAAGTCAAGAAAACAGAAAAGAAGATGCCTTTACGATTTCATATTTACTTTTCCGTTATGAATCGAAAATTGTGGGTTTATTTTTCTTATTTACGTAAGAACAACGTATAATCACCATGGCTTCCTGGCAATCAATAAAATTTGTGTGCATTCACTAAAATAACATTCTCATATCAGGTTTACATGTTTACAACGCATAAAAAGATAAAGTTTTATTGCATTCCTCAAGCTCGTGCTGAAACATTATTCATGAAACGGGAAACATATTTTTTCACAACTGACAGAATCTGTTGGCTCGCTCTTTCTTCTTCTCTCTTGTTCGCGTCTCTCCACTTTTGTGCCTCTTTCCCCTTCTTTGACTTTTTACGCTCATACAAATACTAGTCAGTCAGCAGTCACTCAATTTGGCTGCATCAAAGTGTGTACAGGAATTTGGAAAAGTTGCATTTTTAACTTGCAAAAGAAATGTTGAGAAGTTTCCGAATTCATTCACAGTTCATCTCATTGCCTCTGTAACGCAGATGATTCTCGTGATAAACTAAAATATTAAACGAAGCAGCTGAGAGGAACAAAGTCATATCCAGGGAGCCACACAAGGTGTATCCAACAAGTTTAGCATAATGATAAATGACGATGTAGCACTTTTGTTTGCTCCGCTAACGAGAAATACTCATTTCAGAGTCAGAAAGGTTATCATTTATGCTATTACCAAGCTGAGGACGTCAGCAGGCCTCCACTTGCTTTCAACTGCGATGTACAACATTGGAATTGGTAATATGTACACACTTCAACATTCCCAAGCCTTTAAGAATTGATATCACTCTATCTTCCTTTTCTTCTCCTCTGAATTTACTGATTCAAAAAATCCACAAGAGACAACTCGGCAACTAACCCATTTTCTACCCAATGACGAACGACACTGCAAGAGGATTTTGTATCCGCTGACAGAAATGTGCTCAAGAAGTACGACAGCGTCAAGATAAGTACGATTTACCTTGCTGTTCAATTGGAGATGTACATCCAATCCAATGGAAATTAAGAAACGAACGACAAGGTTATTTATTACGCTATATACTTTATTACGACTTAATAAATTCTTTCTGCAGCCAAAGTGTGGAGTATTCTTATTTCTTCAATGCACGGTTCAAATTTTCAAAACAAAAACTTTTCTTGCAGGAGGTTTAAAAGTTAAAATAGTGAGACCAACTGAGATAGGTTTTCTATAAACAAGATATTTTACAGAGATATCATATATTTTTCAAACCACCCTGGCCGAGTTATCTGTCAAATTGACGGGGAATTAGTTCCAGGAGGAACGGAAAGAGGTTCATTGAAATACCATTCTGTTTGAAAATGTGAAATGGTAGGTTCAAAGTTCTAGCAGCAGAATAAATTTATTTTCAAAAAGGTATAAAAAACCTCCTCGCTACACCCCAAATAAAACAATTATCCGTGCCTCACATCTCTTTCTCAGGTTGAGGATGTTTCTTGCAAATTAACTTTTGCACTTTTAATAATGCCATTGTAGCACCTACTCTGACTCAACGAATCTGTCAGATTTACTTTGAAGTCCAGGTCGACAATTCACGTCGTGTTTGCCTCTGAATAGTTAAAACACATTATTTCTCGACAAAATGTATGCAAAGTACAAATACTAAACGCTAGTAAAGGCTCATAAATGTGCTGCGCGTATACCTTGCAAAGCATTAACTAAACCAGTATAGCTTGAAGTACATAATTTTTAACTGTAATTTTTAAAACAATAACATCGGGAAAATTTTGTGAATTGTCAAACTAGAACGCCAACTAGGCATTAGCGAATGTCTGATGAAAAATAATAATTATTTTTTTTTGCATTTTAATTCGATCAATGCTGATTCGAACTTTACCCCGTCGTTGTGGTATTATCTGCAAAAGTGGTGCAGTGGTTTCTGAGAAAAGTTGTCGCAGGATGGTCGGAGGACCTAACAAAGGAATCAGATTGTAATAGATGATGCGCTTTAAGAGCGCAGCACACAATAAATAAAACATCTCCCCTGTCCTAAAAAGCTAAAGGATGTGAGAGTGTGCGTGAAAGAGTGGAACACGTCGTTGGATGGGTAGACAAGTTATTGCATTCGATTATTATTTTTCTTCGACCTCATGTATACACAGATATTGAAGTCATGAAAATGTTAGTTTCCTTTCCTCTTTGCCATGGCCCTGCCTGTCAAAACGGCAAAGCATACGGAGAGAATTGGAGACAGGGAATAGTATATGGGCTGTGATCGGCTAATGCAATGCTACCAGATCAGTGTCAAAAACTACAAGAGCAGAAAAGAATGTATAAACAGACAGTGAGCAAATGTAGTCTCATCTTTGAATCATTTCATTTTTACCATTATTTCCTTTCGTGGAGTGGTTGTTGTATAACCAATCGCTAAAGAGCGCACTTCTTTATTTCCTACTCAAGTCGAGAGGTTCGGACGCAGAGTATGAGTATTCTCCGTGTAAAACGTATGTCCCGAAATAAGTAAATGAGTGTTATTTTTCTCGATGCAATCGTACTAAAAATTCTCTCTGCGATATTTGGAAAGTAAAAAGCGACAGAGAATGTTTTGATGTAGCGCGTATCATAATGTAGTACAGATCCACCTTGTTCCCTTTTGAGTGAACATTGTAGCGAAAAAGCAGTATCATCGTCGTCGTCATCACCCTGAGAGTATCAGCAACGCGGGTAACAAAAAAGGAAGGAACAGGGTTCAGTTGTTCAAGTAATATTACAAGAGATACACAAAAACAAACACATACGTAGTAGGGAAAAAGTGGCTTTGAATCGTTCTTTTCTCTCTCCTCTGTTTCTGAAAAGGATGTAAAGAATCTGTCAACCACAAGATACCGTAATAATATTAGGTAGCTAGATACATTCAAGCAAGGAAAATGGCTTTTGCCTTTTCTACAAGTTTTCCGAGTGAGGACAAGAAGGACGAAAGGCAAGCAGAGTCTGGGAAAGGAGCGAGAAACCCGCATCACATTACATACATTAAATACTCCATCTGTCTGATCCGTCTCTTTCATGCAGAGCACAGAGCACTCAAAGGAAAAGAAGGAAGGAAGGAAAGAAAAGAAAAGAAGTAATAAGATTCGGAGTTTTCGGCGATGTATAATACAATAACTTGCATGAAACATTCAGAAATATCCACCTACTTCAATTCCGTCTCTGTTTCACTATTTTTTTTACTCTTTTCCACTCTCACTGCTCTCTGCCCATTAAACGTTGTGCAGTCCGGTCGCAGTATATTTGTATTGTATTTATGCTACTTGCTCTCTTTTTCTCTTTGTTACGTACACAAAAAAAGTTCTTTTTTCTCCTCTCATGTTAAATAATCCGCACGTTGTTCTGCCTCACGCTGGAAAATTGCTTGCTGGCTTTTTCCTGTCTTTTGTAGTCCTAATTTTTCGTCATCTTTTTTTATTTTTCCCATTCACTCTCTTTCTCCCTCTGCCTACTTCCAATGGTTCACACGTCAACTTGACTCAAACTCGATGCCTTCATCGTTCCGTGACTGTGTTCGCGTACGTGTACATGTCACCTATTTGAAAGTGTTACTTTGTGCTGTATGTGCTCCACTCGACTCAGCATCTAGTACCTCCTTGCTGCAGAGTGCGCGTCAGGGAAACTACTTTTCTTTTTGGGCATAACTTTCCTCATAATGAGTTTAAAGATTATACACTTGAAGTGAACTCTCTGGAAAGAAGAAAGAAATCTTGTGCTTACTTATGTATGTGTATCAAAGGAGCTTTTTTCATCGTCCTATCTTTAATGCGTATCTGAATTTTGCGTCTCCCACTTGCGGTTAAAGCTTACGGAGAGGAGCATTTTTTCTGCCTAAACTCTTTCTTACTTCCTCACAAACAGCTTAAAGCATTTCAGCTTTTTTTTACACATCCGACTGTTCTCCGGTCCAACCATTCCAATCCATTCCATCGTTTCCCATTCGCGTCGGTTCCCCGTGTGCATCCCTAAAAACCCGGACGTGGAAGGGGAGCATTTTCTTTCTCATGTTCTATCGCATTTATGAATCTTTCGCTCTTGTTCATCTGTACCGTCCATATGTGCTAGGATACACTCTGGAAGAAACGACGAAAGGAACGAGAAAAGGGAGAACGAAAAGTGAACAACTGTAGAGCTGCTCGCAAGCAGGAAAAAATAGCGGCACAACGGAACTTTATTGCATTGCTCTTACATAAGGATATTTATGCATATCGCAATGAAAGGAGGAATAGTGACCAGAAACGGTCTGAATATGCCCTGAGCCATCTAAACCCTTTCATTTTATGTAGCAGTCACCCTTCAAGTGGAAGCTGGAACAATTTCATTTTGATGCTCTCACATGAGTATTAAAGCTGACTGTGATACCCAGCAATCTATTTGGGTGTAATGCGGTGCATTAAAAAGTCGAGTTAAAAGTCAAGACTGATTCATCGAATTTGGGAGAAGAACTACTCCCAATACACGGTTTTGCGTGACTACGGCAGGGCACATTGAGAAACATAACTAACCATAACGGTCACGGATCTCAGATACAAGGCACATTTTACCCATTGCATTGCTCGCTCTCACATTTTATCCGGGAAAGTTTTCTCTACGAAATAAATATCCGCCAAAATACTGGAGAAGAATGATTCTGAAGTATTCTGGATCATCCGATTGAAGAGGAAAAGCATACTTTTTAATACACTGCATTTTCTTTCCAAGTAATAACACAATATTCTTGTTAGGTCCAACTTATTATGTGTATTACAGAGGAATATTCCTTCCTATCTATGCATAATGTAAGTTGCTCGTCTACTTGGACGAATGCAGTCATGCAATGCGCCAAAAGCGTCCGTCCGGCTAAACTAAACTTTTGCCTCTCTTCGCCTTTGTATGGAACAGAGAAAATTATGACACATAAACTTATATGAGTTAAAGAGTAAAACTACAAACGTATAAAAAATGAATGGACCGACTATGAAATTTCAAGCCAAGAGAGAGGCACTTCGCACTTTTTAGATACCACGCAAAAGAGATAGAAGAAGAAAACATTTCTCTTCGCATGATGCAAGACGAAAATAGCCTTCATGAGCACATCATTTTCTCATATTCTTTACGACGTTCCTCGTTACCACTGCAAAGTGTAACAAAATATTATGATATCCGAACCGGGCCAGCTTCGATTACGATGATCATGATGATAACCATGAATATATTAAAATACTTCTACTACAGAACATGCACAATAATGAGATGTATACATTTCATCTGTCATGGTTTCATACACATCCAAATAATTGAGTCGCTGTACCCACAGAAATTCTTTAGTCCAACGGTTTACGCCATCAATAGCTCTTCACTAGAGAAATCCACGCATTCAAAAAAAATAGCCTACTTAGATTTACAAGCCTGTGAGTTGTGTAAATGTGGCTCTCAAGACTCGCAAACGTATGACTCCATGAACAGAGATTTTCTGCACCGTCTCTTGTTCAATACCTATGCCCATGTGTCCTTCCAATGAACTAATAAAAACGCAAACTACCATTCACCATTCAAAGCATAATGAATTAAAAATTATTCATCTACCATACAACTCATTCTTACGTTCGAAAAAAAGAAGCGTTCGGTGCGAAAATAAAATCCACAAATTGATGAACAAAGCGAGCGGGCATTTCCCCCAATGGATGCAGAAAGTAATTATTTGCACAGCTTCCGCTTCCACTAGAGCAGAGGTAACCACGACCCTACGTCTGGTCTCGTATGACAAAGTAATAATCATGGGCTTTGTTGTACCAGATGAGCTCGTTTCTCTGGTGATATTAATTTGAAAGAAATGCGAATTGCTTGGTCGTAAACGCCGGCATAATGCCATGCAAGAATAGTCTTGATCGGAATGCCATCTGTGTGTTTGTCCAGAATGTTAGCTCGCCCACTACTGAGAATTCACTGTTTTTTTATAATTCAATTTAATATTTGGTTGTCGGTTTTTCTATGAGATTGGCGGACTTCTTTTTTACTTCTTGTTTAGCCTCTCGTTCAATTTTCCAAATATTTCCCCAAAAGCCTGGAACAGTATTGAAGCAGTAGCCCCTAACGGTATAGCTAATTTGTCAAAGTGAACGAGCAGAAAATGGTGGAAAACACCTGTTTAAACCACACGTCATAAAAGTAAACACGCCTTTAGATACCAGTGAATGTGAAATGACAGCGTAATGGCACGCCGTGTGGCAAGGAAGCGTAAATAAAATGAAGAAAAGCGAGTTTCTTTTTGGGAAGGATAGAATTACGAGCGAGTGGAGAGCGTAAAGTTAGCCTTCAGATTCCAAGTCCTAAAATTGTGTACAAAATGTGGTAAAAAGAAAGTTCCAGTCCCTCGCTCTCACACTGCACCAACACTACCACACAATTCGTTGCTTTTATCAAGCATAATTACTTTTTAGCATACTTCAGCACCATCGTAACCCGTTATTACACTTCTTTCCTCGTTCCTATTTTCGATTTATACCGCTTTATGAAAGCGCTTGCACAAGTGGCAGAATGGAATCTTTCATTTCATTATGTTTCACGGTGGATAAATTAGCTTTAAATTATTGGCCCTGCTTGGTCTTATCGCTTGTTTATTTCAGAAGAAAATGTACATATGTTGATCAAAGTTGCTTGGAATGGACAGCTTTTCTGAGGGTTTCCACCACAGTGGTGGCACCACTACTTTTCCTCGTAAATTTACTTTTTCGCCAAGCACACAAATAAAAAGGTATGGGCTGGTTGTGCACGAGAAAATGGACCAGACATGCCTAGAGGAGGAAGCATACGTGAAGTATTACTTTATGTAGGACGCTCGCCATTTACTTAATAGGGAAGTGTTCTACAGAGAACAATATCGTTACTACATCTTTTCAGAAGCACTCCACTCTTTGGTGCAAGACGCAGATGTGGAAGGATACCAAGAAACCATTTTTACTTTCGTTAAAATTCTCTACCAGTCCCAAAGTCCTAGGTTGAAATCACAATATAATTATAATAACAACAGAGTACGCATACCTCCGCTTTCCTCAAAGTCGCACTACTTTCACAACCTTTTGAAAAGGAAATCATAAGAAAGGCGAAAGCAGAAGCAGAACTGCAACCAGCATTCAAGTCTCTACAAGGAGACGCGCATACACATTCGAAACGCATATAAAATTTATAAAGACGTTCTTCCAATTTTTTGCTTTGTTTTCAAACTGTTTCTCTTCTTTTTCTGCTTAGTGGAAGGTTTGCAGTGGATGAGATTGGAATACATATGACCCGCAAGAAGAGAAAGAGAGAGAAAGGAAGGAAAAGCAGTCGTCTGTTCACCAACCACCATTTCAAGTTAGCAGGGAAGGGACATTTACAACCACGTAACACACATGAACCGAAGTCGTAACGAGACTTCACATTCACTGGAAAACGATCTTCGAAAATGTGTAAAAAATGTACAAGATGGAAAATGTATCAGGCAATGTTCTTCCATACGTTTCCTAATTTTCCATGACTCAGGGACACAACTCTCATTTTACTAACTACAAGATGTGGCCAAAATCTAGGAAAATATATCAAGGGAATCCTAAAAACCCTTTTTCGTTTCCACGTAGAAAATAATATCGTCTGTTCGTACAGAGAAGCCTACAGAACAGTAATGTAGTTCATGTCCCAAACGTTAAGCACATTTTATATTATTATTGTTTTTATTCATGTGCCTCCAACGTACGTCTTTGCTCCCATTACGATGATCAAAAAAATTTCTTGGGAAGAGAGGACGGAGAGAGGAGAGAAGTTTCAGATAGAAAGAAGATTGCTATTGCCAATGAAAGTGGAACCAAACACCCTGTACCATCATCTTGACTGGCTCCACATCAGAGACTTATAGAGTATGCAGGAGTAGATTTGTTGGAGAAATCGTATGGGAGAAAATGGTCATTGAAACAACACGACCATAAACAGGGAAGACGTAATTTCATTTATTACTGTGTGTACTGTGCACTATTGCTCGAACATCAAAGAGTGTGCCATTGTGAGTGGAGTATTAGCGCCAACTGCATCGTCTCCATATCTCGGAGTGTTTGTTATATGTGGTTGTTGTGTGTCCATCCAATGCATGCTTAATGTACATAGGTATCTGTTTCCAAAAATTGAGTGGCCTGAAGGTAATCTTTCCAGAAGCTTTCATACAAAAAAAAAGACAGATAAGAAACGAGCTCTGAATACTATGTACTCTGCTCCGGGTTTCGCTCAAGTGGGTTATAGCCACTACTCAACCAAAGATGTGAGTGGACCACCGGTTCGTCGGTGTCCATGAAGATGAGTTTCTCGATGTTCCTAATCTATTATAGAAGAAAGGGAAAACAAGTCATAAGTAATCCAATACACATTACATTTGATACATAAAAGAATTGCATCGATTTCTACCTAGACACTCACTCAATGGCAAACCATGACGAAGAGAGAAATAGAATAGGAGAATGAAAATCAGCTAGGTCTGGCTTTGGCTTTGGTAAAAGAGAAAATGGCTATATCATTGTCTTGGAGTTGGATGTCTGCTTTCAACAGCCTAACACCAGAAGAAGTGTAATAATATTGTTATGGAGTTTCGTTTCGTTTCTTTTTTGCTCTTTCCTCACATCCACTGCACTAGTTCAATTCACTGCTCGATCTGCAATAATAATGGTTGTGGTACTGCTGGTGGTTGGACTTTGCTACACCCACTGATGATGCAGTAGACCACGGCGACGATGTCATCATAGGATGTGTTGTGCCCAAGCCAAGTCATATTAAAGTGGTTTCGAGAGCTGTTGTTTTTCTGCCAAAGATGCGGATTTCTTCCTATTCCCTCTTATGCATTCCATAATAATATATTTTCGCAGCCTTCAAGACACTAGAGAAACTCGTCGAAAGTAGATGTACCGTAAAGGAATGTTCGAAACTGAAGAAGATGACAAGGGAGTTCCCCAACTCCTTTCATTTGCACTCACCACAAGATTTTTAGTACCTCGGCCACATTTTGAAGCTAAGAGGAAAAAACTAAATTTTACTTATGCTACTTAATAGCATTAAGGGCTAAATATAAATTTTTGGGCATACATGGATTTAAGTAAGTGGG
Source organism: Cyphoderus albinus (assembly GCA_021029165.1). Taxonomy (NCBI): domain Eukaryota; kingdom Metazoa; phylum Arthropoda; class Collembola; order Entomobryomorpha; family Paronellidae; genus Cyphoderus; species Cyphoderus albinus. The sequence goes on along the minus strand of VYYJ01000004.1, from coordinate 192,889 downwards.
CACTTGTTTCCAAGTGTGTGTATGTTTTATTATTATGATGGAGATGCAGCATTTACTTAAGTAGTACTTTCCACGATTCTATAAAGCATCTATGGAATGGCGAACCGATCGAATGATGATACTTCATACTATTACTCTAAAACAGAGAAAAGGAGAGAAAGAAATTGCTTTTTTCCTTTGTCTGATGTCTTCTCAATGCGTTTTACTACGTTTTCTTTAGAATTCGACTCAGCCCCCTATGCAGAGTGAATAACAAATTACACTAGTTTAGTGTAGCTTTATTAATTCTTGACTTAAGTGGTTTTCTCTATACATCTTTTTATTGATGTCTCCTCTATACGATGTAATTCTCTTTGGTTGAACTACTTTGGTACTATTATTATGCAAACGACTCCGACACTGTAAAAAAGAAAGGCCCCTTTAATGGCTAAAATCCATTCCTAGAAAACTTTAAATTCCTTTTCCAATCATTCCATCCCACGTTCGTCCGGTTTATTAAATGCAAATAAACGAGATTCGAGCTTTTATAATAGGTGCATGAACATTTATAGAGAGCCACATCACTATAAGTGAACAAAATTTGAAACGAAATCTCTAAAACATGTTTACTACTCGTGAAATTTTCTCGTTTAGGGGAATCAATATTGTCGAAGTTTTCAGTCAGTGCTTCGACATAAAAACGTAGCAACCTGCAGAAATTATTTCATGCGTGTAATAATAACGTAACGAGAAATAAAAAGAAACGGCATGTCGAAGTGGATACAGGAAGAGGCCCAAGATCATTTGTAACTCATTCTAAAACGAGAACGGTTGTATGAATTCAGTGAATGAATAAAAATAGCAGCCGCTTGGAAATGATTTGGTGAAAGTTTTCTTCTTTCTGGGCTTCACGCTCATTTTCCAAGTCGCAGATATAAGAAGTATTTTCATGTTGCATACGTCGTGTTGGGCAACTACCGATGTAACTTAACTCCAGGGGAGTAAAGCCAAACAAAGAAATGCCATTTTTTCTTCTTGTTTGGGAGGAGTGCTCAATTTGAAAAACTAATGCATCTCGGTGTGGCACAAATGGATAAACATATTTTTAACAGTCTGCACTAACACATAAGTAAAAGTTTAACATAAACGTGATAACTTTTTCTTCCAAAAAAGTCATCATTCCTTTGCATTCTGTCTATGAAGGAGATAGAGAGGATTTTCCCAGCGAATGACGGTTTCACTATTCACCAAAAGGAAATTCTCAACTGCAATTTCGTTTTTTCTTTGTGTGACTTATCAGACAAATTATATAAATCCAACATGGGATATGATCATAAAGCAACCCCCAACATTAACCAAGAGAAAGGGAAAAGTATGGAAAGTTGAATATGTGTTGCAGGGTGGTGGAAATACTACATTTTTCAACTGGAAAGATGAATGTGCCAAATTCGACTAGTGTACAAGATCACAATGGCATTGTTATTGGAACAGTCCGCTTGCTTGTAGTTTTATTACTGGAGACAGAGTTGAGATTTGGGAGCATTTCCCTTCTCTATTTCTACAGCCCGTTGCACCACTCCTGCCGCACCACTAAAAATGGAGTATTTTGCTTATCAGCAACTTGCATACATGCATACAGACGTCGAGCAAAGTACCTCGTCATACATGTGTACTCCTTCATATCTTTTTAACGGCATTATATGATAGTAAACCGCCACCACTGAAGGATAAATGCAGCAATATACTTTCCGGAGCTGATGTGATGGTGGTGGTGCTAGTGGCAGCATCAGTTTTTTTCCTGGACAAGTAAGGCTACCAGAAGTTCCCCTCTTGCTTGCCAAACTTGTTTAAGTCTCACAGGACACAGCTGGGAGTTGTTTTACTCACTCGCATTTTTAAATGCCCTTAGAGATGAACATCGTCGCAGAGAGTACGTAAAATCCGGGTAGGTATCCACTACAGTAAGCATTCATGAGAAACAAACTTTCCTTTTCTGTCTATGTCACGTACCTAATAAGAACTTTACATTTTTATATCGCAAGATAAATGAATAATAACGATTACTCTCAACCATTCTACCATTCATGGCAAATTTCCAGAAAAAATCTAACCTCCAATCCACAACGTTATACACTGAAAACTGTGAAATTATATTAATATTTATTTACAGAGCCACTACTTCACATCTTTTAGGCTAAAATTTCCTTTTATATATTATAACGAAAGACATTTACGGCGGAAAGAATTGCGGAGATCATGGGATGAAAGCGCACTCATTGTTACAGAATCAAAGAAGATACACTCGTAACCACAAATGATGTATATGATGTATATGATTACAGTATATTATTATCCGTACTGCGATGGAAAAGACGAGAGTCACAAACCAACTGCCTCGCATTTCCCATCAAGAAACGAGCCATTTCACAAAACCAACTTAACAGGATTTTTTCTTCCCTTTTTGACATTACATTTGATGTTTTAAACGGCGGAACGTTTACAACGAGAAACCCAACTTCTTGCTGGCTTTTCAACCGAAAATCTGCAGGAGCAGTACCAGCACAGCAGGAAGTTGCCATCCTTCTTTCAATCATTTACACTGAAAAAGGCACATCAAACTTTTTACAGCCTGTTGTACACAGGTAAATAAGAGAAACCTTTCAGGATACAAGCAACTCCTCAACTCACTCGAATACAAGTCAATACAATCTATGAACAGGAAAAAGCAGATCGATAAACTATATCTATCAAGTTAGTAAAATACCATTTCAGAGGCACACACCATCCTGTAGTTTCTTGAGTTGCTCTACACTTGCTTTTTTTCTTATTTTTTTTTCTTTCTCTTTGCAAGTGTGCTCATGTCTGAGTGTCCAACTCAATTGCAGTGATGAGAGTTTACACCTATTTAAGAGAATTCGTTTTGGAACCTGTCTTCCTACGCAGAGAATTTTCCCCTGCAATTTAATCCCGAAATACAATTTGACTTTACTGCACCCACATACATTCCAAATGTTAGAATGCGACGACTTTGCAAGTCCTCTGTGAAACTTCTGGCCAAACAGGGGGGAATATCCTCAGTTGCTTAACTTCTCCCATTGCATCTTTGGAGTCTAACATTCTTTATATTATAATCTCAAAATGAGAATGAAAAACGTACACTGAATTTATTTATTTTATTTTAATGGAAAGGAAGTGCCGTTTTTTACAACGTATCTGAACCTTTAAGAGAGTAGAGACTCTTGGCATGTTTAACATTGTCCCTATGAAGTTATAACAAGCACAACAAGGCAAATGATAATGATGAGGATAAGTACTTCTCCACTTGTAGTAGCGCATTCTTTCCACGTTCAACGTCTCCATTCCAATAAACGTCCTTCTTCTTATTTGAGAAAATCACATTTCCTGTGACAGTGAAAAGAATGGTTTCTTTCGAAAAAATATTGGAGAAAAGAAAATCATTGGAGGATTTATCGACAATTCCAAGAATGGTTGAGTCTCAGCTCATAGGCAATTTTAACTTTTCAACAGAGAAGAAAACGAGTGGTTATACCATGTAAAATTTTAGTGAATGAGAAAGGACAAGGGTTTTGCATGGCTGCTCTTTGTAAAAAAAAGTAAGTTTGGTCTGATGACTTTTTCCCTTGGTTGTCCCTGAGGAAGCAGAGACAGTCATCTCCACACGACGAACTTCAGAACGAATTGTGCGCGACATGGAAAGTAAATAAATCTGATTAGAAGGAAGACAGTGGGAGATATGTTCGTAGTGGCGCAGGGAAGAAATGAGAATAGACAAGGAGAGAAATGCCGTACTAGTGCAGAGCAGTTTTTAATAGGAAATGTGTAGTTCAGTGAACAATGGACAGTTCGCGGTGTCTTCTGTGATCCACCTACGCGAGTCGACATGATACCACTCTCAATGAATCGGCGACTGTTTACGAAAGAACGGATTAAACCTGAAGCTGATTATTTTCAAGTTGATCCTCTTTTTCTCTTTTGATAACTTAAATCAAAGGCAGTAAATTAATAAAATGGTTTCCCTCGTGTCACTCAATTATAGATTCTAGAAATCGGATTTCTCAGATTTTCTTCTTACTTTTTGCTTCTTCCTACATGCTAAGTATTTTATGGGTTCTCATTACTAGAAATAATAAGTTACAGTGTCCTCATAATGGAATTAGGTATGTAAGTACGTAAAAACAAAAATAAATGAGATGAGATCCGTCGTTGGTGAAAAGCCGTTCTTGACTCGGATTTTTGAATGAGAGAATAAGTAAGCACTAGAGAGAATCATAATATCGGTTTATTAAGGAGCTCATCATCATCCTCATCTTCGTCACCGGAGTAACTTGACAAAACTTACCTACAGTTGGTAGAAAAGGGAGCGGAGGTAAAATAAGTCGAATGTTAACTCTTATGGGTGGACCAGGATCCAACAAAATAGTGTATATTTGTGTTCGTTCCACGACATGTTATAATCAGTTGAAGAAAACTTGGCCCTTGTTTATATAAAAAATGAAGAAATATCGGATGATGCTTCTCTGCTTCCCTTGCTTCTCTCTCTTTTCTCCCTCTTTATTCTTTATTACTTTCCCTCATCCTTCTCTCTTGTAAGCAATATTTTCAAATGCATTGTTATGGAAAAATGGAGTTTGCCAGGAACGGAGAGGAAGCAGTTTGCTTTTTTGTAAGAAAGCGTTCCTTGATATTGCACAACTTTCTTTAAGACATGTATAAACCTCATACAAAAAAGGATAAAATGGGTAAGCTTTATTTTTTGGACCTGGAGCAAGCTGGATTGGAGGAAGACGGTTTTAAGAGACAGTAATAGAGCAACGCGGAGCCGGAAGAGCGCAAGAACAAATATTAGAAGAAAAGAGATTTCCTTCACTTTCTTTACTCTCATCCGCAGTCCATTACTGCATGATACGAGTTGCGTGCACATAGTAACTTATAAAAATCTCAAGATGATGTAATTCGCTGGCAGAAGCTACAGAGCCTTGCTCCAGAACTTCAATATCAAAATGATGAAGCAATGATTTGTTTGGATATACCATACAGAGTCGTATTACATGATGCCACTTTAAATTTACTCTTTCGGTGTAAACAAGAAGAGGTAAAGAATGTATTTCAAAAATTATTGACAGTCGTAACATGTCCCCATGCTCAATGCTCATTTCTTGAAGGTTAACACATCATATTTGTATTGATTTTCTTTTTATTGCTAAAATCCCCGTAATTATCCCCGTACTACAGCAATCGTCACTCAGATCTGTATGACGCAGTCGGTTGTTATATTTAGCTCAGAATAGATATTTGTACTTTTAGCACCAAAACAGGCTTCCTTGTCACTTAAATAGAATTCATATAAATGGCGAGGAGGGAACTGGCGGTGGTTTCTAAGGCCTGTACTTGAAGGGTAACCCGAAACCCACTACTTCACGTTTGCAATTTATTCGTTATAAATATGCGTAGCGCTATCGGGAAGGAACTTTTCAATAATGACAGCTTGCGTCATACTGACTAAATAATAGATCCTTGTAAAATTGTTTCCACATAGGTCACCAAAGTTCTGCACCTATGTCCGGTCAAGTGTCTGTTTTGCTCACAAAAGATTGGTACGACCTAACTAAACGCATTCACTTCTTTGCGTGATCGATGGACAACAAAAAATCTGTTCAGTGAACCTTTCTAGAAGGGAAGCGAGGATGGTTTCAGACAAATTTGTTGTGCTTAAAGCTAACAGCCGTATTACAAAACATTTTTAATGAGGATTCTCCAGACTTGCTCATCACTTTGGGTAATGGGGAGTCTAATTAGAAAGATCCAACGACGTAATAAAATTGAGTTGAAGCGTATTGAAAACACAGCTCATATTATGTAAATCATTGTGAAGCCTGGCCTGAACTCCACTCGGTGTGTTGCAGTGGGAAGAATGATAATGAAGATGACGCTGTTACACACATCAACCTGTGTAAAAGCAGGACAAAGAGTGAATAAGTGTGATGAGTAAAAATTCGTCTTATTATTTGTTTGCGCAACCCTGAGCGGAGCATTTATTGGATGGTTGTTGGTCATGGGAAAAGTATTTCTAATTAGTAGACGTTTTCTAAGTGGAGACAGAAGAGTGAAGATAAAATCCCCGAAATACATTGACAAGCGAGAGAAAATACACTTTTTATCCTTGTGTTTGAAGTGCGACGCCATTTCACGGAAAGCTTCTCTTTCTCGTTTAGGCGTGCCTGCCTCTACTTACTTTGAGAAAAGAAAGGGCAATAACGGTATACCATACAACAGATGATGTTCGCTTATACTGTGTATGTTTGCGTACCCTGGGACAGGCAAATCGATAACGAACTTGCCCTCTGTCTGGCATTCTCTCTCTTCTCCACATTCACATTTTCCACTTCTTTCTGTTACTCGATCTTTCGCCAGTAGAAGTAGTAAGCGTCTACTAGAGCCCGGAATGTATTTCTGAGGCACAACAACCAGCGGAGAAAGAGAGGGATAAGGAGGGAGTAGGAGTATGTAGTAAACCAAACTTCTTTTCCAACTTTCTTTCATTTGCTGGCTAGCTCCTTACACATTCTCTCTCTCTCTTCTTTCTCCATATTTCCTTCCTCTCAGACAAAAACTCTTTTCCCCTCACTGCGACAACCGCCTATGCTATATTAGGTTTCCATTTATTTCTTCTTTCAGCTACACAAAGCTTCAGAATTTTTTCCCTTCAAAGCCTAAGGTTTCTTTCCTCTCTCGTAGAGTCAACCACACGCAGCCTTACAGCGATGTAGTGGGGTTTTTCTTTGATTCTCATGGAGCCTGATCTGCCTGGCTTCCTTTGTATGAACTACTCGACTACATTTTCCTACGACGTAATATTTCTTCCACGCTCTCTATATGAAAAACTTTTCCCAGTATCAGCGTCGTATACAACTCTCCCTCTTATATAGATTTACTGCGGTATTTGGCACCACAACCCAAAATATATCCCTCTGCTGTATGCTGCTGGCCTAACTCTCCTTATACCCGGGTCTTCTCGCTTCGTAACCCACCTCAAGTAGGGGTATACGCGGATATATGCATTAATGCAGCAAGACGAGTTTCAACTTCTCTATACTAATCTGGGAGCACTAAACTACTTTTGCTGCAACTTGTACGGCGATGCCAGGAAAGTAAGTAGCCGCATGTTATTATTATGTCGCTCACGGACGGCTCGGATTGGATGCTATGTATATATTTGGGCAGAATACTTATTGTTGACACTAATGGTAGTCTGACAAGCACACGGAGTGCACAATGGAACGAGGCCCGGTTCAACACTCCTATACATACATTATACACTTCATCATATGGGTGAAGTAAGAAATCAGCCATTTACGTAATCACACTTTTAAAGTGTTCAAAGGAAGGGTTGGGGAAAAGTCTTTTAGTGGAACCTCTGCACAAACAAAAAAAAGAAGAGTCTTCATCCCGTAAGATGCATTTTGGTCGATCTAGAAGGGAATTCCACATTTTCTGTGACCCGATAGACGATTTTCGCTCAAGTGAAATTTTTCGAATCAAATTGTCCATATAAAATTTAATCTATCCTGGAACAGATGAAAATGACACGGAAAATGCCGTAAGCAGTCCCTTTCCCAACTCAGCGCTCTTTATCCTTTCAAAAGAGAAAAGAAGCTCGGCAGTGAGTCGAAGCAGCTGCAACATTTTTCTTAGATGCTCACCTCTAGTTTGGAGGCACCGCTAGACCATGTACCTACACTTATGAGCCTAAAGTCAGAAAACTGTTCCATTCAGAACTGGGAAAGGAGCGTGTGGCGTGTGCTAGTTACCATTCCACACTTGGGAAAGCAAAAGCGGAGAGCTGCTGCCACTGCCACTGTGAAAGGGCGCTGTTGCTGCTGCTGCTGCTGCTGTCGTTTCTGCTGACACGACATAGAAATGGCTTGTTGGTGTTATTGCTTCGGCAGTGAGATTTCTACTATGTAGTGCCGTACCATATCAGCACATTCTCGGTGTCCTCTCTTTCCTCATTCTCATCCTGCAATGCGTTCATAACACTTCGCTGGAGTACTGAAGAAACATTTGGCGAGAAGGAGTGCTACTGGTGTTACCGATTCTCGTGCTTCCTACTTTTCCTCTCATCTCCCATTACTCCCTTTCTTCTCCTCAAGCCCACGTTCAAATCCTATCCTATAATAACCTAAGTACATACCACACACACACACACACATTATAATATGAAATGCCAGTGAAAACACTCATTTCACTCGAGAACAATGTATGACGGAACGGAGACCTTCATCGTGCCTTGTCGTTATGCTGCTGTATAATAGTTTCGAGCGTTTACTCTGCAGCTTTTCCTCCGTAGACAAGGCATCGTATGCTACATTTTCTATCAACGTGTACATATTATAAAGCACGGATAACTTTTATTCGGCATTTTCATCATGTCTCTCTTCCGCCCTTAATACTCGCTTCTCTTTTGCCGCACAGACAATCGCCAAGAAACCATGAGAGCTGCCTTGAATTTATGTGAGACGTTTTTGTGTTCAACTTACTCATAGCCCAGTGCATACATTATTTGGCATCGGCGGCATGAATTAAGCCTCTCGAAGGGGACTATGCACTTTCACCATTAAAACTACAATAGGAACACGAGACGCGGACACACAGGGTGCGTCGTTTTAAAATTACTTTCAGCATAAACTCATTCTTCTTCGTTTTACGTTTATAACCATCAGGATCAGGACTCTGTTCCACTCAAGCGGGAATAGTCACATTATGCACTATCCAATATATCACAAACCAGACATACAATGCTATTTTCGCTGTCTTTTTGATAAAACAAGTGAAATATCCATGCAACTCGCGTACTCCCACAATGTATTTCCAGGAAAAAGCCTTTGTGCGATGCATTGTGATTCTCTACATTTTTATTATGGATGCGAAAGAATGAGTGAGTGTTAGTGTGTGTGTGCAAAGCATGAAAGTGGTTCCCGAAGAAAGGAGCGATGCAACGTTCGTTTCATCCCCCTCAAAAATTGGAGTAGCAAAGTGAAAAAAGGTAGAATACTTACACAAAGTAACGTCATCAAAAGCAGAGAGAACGAAAATAGCAGAATTCATTGGACGTCGACATAGTCTTTGAGGTGGCAGTGGCAACAGTACTCTTTTTCCCTTTTTATGCCTTTGAAAGTCATTGTGCGGGCCAATAAGTATTCCTGTCATTTTTCCCATACGCCGTGGATGATGAAAAGAATACTTTATGTTCGACGTGCTTTTCCCCTTACTCGACATTATTTTATTATTAAGCGCACAGTATGTAAAAAGTGGGGAAAACAGGTAGATACTTTCCCCAAAAATATAAAACCATGGCAATAATAGTATAATATAGTAGTTTCGTTACGCTTATGCATAATATAGCAGAAATCCTCGCAGCTTGATGGAGACAGAACGAGAGTTGATTACTCGTACATCTCGAAAATAAATGCCAACGTTACACTGTGGCGAGTAGACGAAGGCGAAAATGTCAGAAATAGAGAGAAAATATGACTGATACATGATACATGTGCATCTTGCAATATCATCTAAAATGCCCAACGGACATTCTTTACTTGACGCTTTGTTGTTTCGTAGGTCTCTGCTTTTTGCCCTATTTTGTTATTACTCACACATCAAACAGAACACTCGGCACAAACTACCATTTATGACTAGAGCAGCAGAGAGCCGTGATGCATATGATTTGATGTACATGCACGAATAGTAAAATCCCTTATTTGTCCGTAACAAGCAAAGGATGATGTAGATGAGATCAAATAATGCCCAAAAATGAAATCGTGGGCTCAGATAGAACTTTGAAAGAAAATCCGTTGCTCGTGTACTTCACGTTCGAATTATTGCTGTTTAGAACTTTTTTGTTGTCCTCACATAATATGGACAGGTTAGCTTTATCTTTCTTACACAAATCGAGAACTATTGCCTCGTCACATTCTCTTACTTCTAACTTCTGCTTTGTACCTCATTTTCCGGTTGAAAGGGAAATGCTAAGTGTTCTTTGAAGAAAACCAGCAAAGTCATTGATGGACTCACAAAGATTCGCTCGACTTATAATTTTAGCTTTGATAAGATTTCAAAACGCAATGTACACCGGGGAGACCACTGAGTCAGTCATGAATATTTATATAGGTAGGCAGAGAAGTTATTTGAGCGGTGAAAGGTGATAGCTTTTAAATGAATGAAGTTGCTTCTCTTGCTCCAGAAAGAGAAGCATGCATTGAAAACTGTGGACATATCAGTGTAAGCAACAATGTATGGACATTTTGGAACATGTTTATGCAAACAATGAGAATTGCATTATCTGCTGACTGACTCAAGCAGCGAAGCTGTGAAACGTGACCGGTAATATGCTCTTTCTCTATGCTGACATTTTAACATTTAGGTAGCAATACATGCGCACTGTACATAAGCAAGGTCCATACTATATTATTTAACAAGGTTTAAAATTTAATAACTAGCAGTTTTTTGTCACAATTTTAAATGTCAATCTCAATTTTAAAAAGTTATAATGGGTAACTTTGTCATCCACTATAGTAAGGTGTAATGGATTAAAAAGTAAAATTTTATCATTAGCTTTAGCCGAATAAGGACAGGAAACGAGGAATTTATATTAGTGAATCAATGTTAGTAGCCTCAGCAGGATATTTCACATACATATAAATAATTTATTCAAAGAGAGTTTATACAACTCTCCAAATTCAACGGGTATACGTATTCGTTCGGATATACACAAAAATATTTTATTTTCCAATGCGGGCGTCAGTAGCAATGCCAGCCGGAATTTGACTATTTTGTCGACTATTAATTGATAAATTCAAGTGACAGTATTAAAGTTTAAATTTAAATGTATTTTATGTTAGTTTGATAAACAGTTCAACTGATCCCAGTGTCGTTAATTTAGAACACTACAAGCAAGAATTATTAGTTGTACTAGAAGTATAATTTTATAGTATTAGGAAGAGTGGTGGAGTATGACGCTTAATGAAGCGATCGTTAGTTGTTTGATTTTTTTTGACAAGGTTAACATAAACACTGTTATAGTTGTAAATGCACTCATTCGTAGTAATAACAATGAAAAACGGCGGAATAAACAAATGAATTTTTATGTGGCAAAATTGAGTAATACGAGAGGAGGAGTGAAAGTATTTTGGGCTTACCTTATTTGTCCCTTAATAAAGGTTAAGTTGCTTCTATTTTAATGGTTACTGAAGAGTACTATACGACCAATCGACAGTTCTGGTTGACAATTTACTGGTGACAACAATGGCCAACAAACAGAACCTGGGATAACTGATGAAAATAAGGAGAAAAAGACAATAGCAACGAAAGGATACCGAGTGACGACGAACCTCTACAAACGGATAAGAGAACACAACTGACGAGTTGGATGTGCAGGAACTAAATGATGGAAACAAAATTCTGAGCTCGTAAACTCAAGAATACAACGCATTGGGGGAAACAAGCACTTCAGCTCATTCTGAATAGTTTCTCCAGCAGAAATAAGTCCTAGCATCAAAACCTTTCCCATACCATAACCGTGTATTATTAATACCAACTCTGGCGTTTCCATCTTTCTCTCACTTTGTCTGTCTGTCCTTTACTTTTATTGTCATTGGTAGAAGACTATACTTTCTCAAAAGTAATGTTCACAGAAACATTGGAGAAAAAAGTTGTAATTCAATAATGAATAACTAACTTTAGCTTCAATCTTAACCAGTTTTCCTAGAGATAGTAATTTATTCCAATCGCAACTTGTTAAGTTTGTATTGGTCATTGATTGCATTGTGCTAGTAGGTATTACTATTATCATCAGAGAAGGATGCAACAGCCCTGTAAGAATACGAGAAAGCCTGCAAAACTTTTACATTCATAAACACCATGCTCCGATTTCTCTCCCTGTCCGGCTTTCCTCATACATTGGACTAACCCAACCACCAGAACAAACTCCTACTTTGTAGTAATGTTAGAGTAAGTAACGCTTTGTAGCTTTTTAGTGCAGCCTTTCCCCTCGCGTTATTCTCGTTATACACACATTCTAATAATATAGAGTTTCCTCTGCCATTACTGGGATAGTAAGTCCTGGAAATACTCGCATGGCAAAAATTAAACTCTGAAATTTTATTTTGGTAAACAAGCTAAATAGGATGATACTTTAATTATTTCTTAATATTTCTCTTGAATCCAATGCAAACCAGAATGATAGAAATCAATCAAATCATCATTGTTCAAACCGAAAGCACAAAAATGTTAGAAGTGGTGCATTTTTGTATAGGCAGTGCACTAGATTTTACGTCGGATGAAGCGGGTTCGATGTCGACGCAATCGGGTTTCATTCGGGAACGAAGGTGGCCGGTACGCTGAAGGACACAGTGGTTAGCGGGTTCTGCGAAAAAATATCTTCCCGGCTATTATTTTTAACATCTATTCTTTCTCCAGTGTAGAATACAGAGAGTAACAAATTCCATTTCATTTAATAACATATTTGTCTTGTTAACACAAAGTATCCCGGATACAATAAGCACACGGTTATGTCATGAAAATGATATGATATTCCGAAATTATGCTATTTAATGTAATAACGCGTAAACATAAAGATTGACATTTGCAAAGAATTCAATTATAAGAGTTCAGCAAGTTCAATCACTGCTAATGTTATTACTACGGAATGCTCTGTATACTACTTTGCCTTCTTTATTGTAATTTGCACCTTCAACGGCGTTGTTTTTCTTTACTCTGTCTGATGAACAGAGGGGAACAGACAAAAATACAAAATGAAAAATCGTTTATTCAAACAAAACAAAAAATTAATGTCTACACGACAGTTATGAAATAGACATTAAGTACAGATGAGTTTGTCTTACCTCTTCAACCGAATTCTCCCAAATCTTAATTTTGGCATTGCAGTACAAAAGTTAGTGTTTAGTGTTTATTGGAGTGGCATTAAAATTTTAATGTCTTCTGCTTAAGTTATCCTTTGATGTGCATGCAAAGGGAGGTTCCAAGAAAACGTACTTACGTACATTACACTCTGATTGCTGCCAAGCCTGTAAAGTATACTATCCTGATGTTGGCAGCTTGCCCTGAAAATCGAGACTTTATTGCTTCTTTGTCAGTTACTTGACCTTTCGGCTCACAGAGGATGGAGAATGATTTTTTAAATGGTCGTCTATATTTTAAACGAAATTCTAGCCAACGTCGTATATACATGCAGTAATTAACGTAATTAAAAATATTACTTCAAGACTAGGGGTTTGAAACAACACTACTTGTAAAACGCGATCTGCTCTAGAAAATACTGGATTGTTGTTTACTGTGCAGTTATGCACTTTAGTGAAACCTAAAATGAACAACATTTAATAAAAAAATCATGATTTGAGGGTTACTGGGGGGAACAAAACAACAGTACAAAACAAAAGGAAATCATTTCGGAAAAATACAATTATTCAGTTCAATCAGAAATTAATTTATCTACTTCTTAGACCGACGTGACAACATCAGACAAGGTTTTGCTTTTATAATATTCATTTTGTGAAAAATATTGTGTGCATTCTGTTAACTAAGTAGTTCCCTAGAAACCATGTATTCAACTTGGAATGTGGCAACAATTGAAAAGCTGAAAAGTGAGGACTAAAAGAGCAAGTAAATCGAATGTATATTAATAATGGAAAGTGAAAACTCAGGAAAAGAATTGTCTCATCTCATTGATAAATCAGCAGGAGTCAGTCTTCTTTGTTGAGGACGACGAAGCCACCAACCAAGCTGGCTTTATGTTGATTTGATTGCCTTTATCTCGGAGTTGGGGTTTACAGACGACAGCAAGGAAGGCAGAAACTAAATCAGCAACACTGTCCCCCATTACCAAGTTTCCTGTAAATTCTAAATTTATTGTGTAAAAATGAATATCTACACAAATAATGTAATTCATAACTGAGACCATCTATATGTAAATTGCAGTGCGTGACAGGAACAGAAAGCCTCCACATTCGCATTTCAACATCACTAACACAGGTTGCTTCAATTTCATTTTTATGTTGCTGTTTTATCTGTACGACACCTATAAACCTGATGGATAGTGCCGCCTCAAACAAATAAAATGTACCTATATAAACATGATGGTGAAAGGAAATACACGGACGTGGCTTTTAGCTAAGATGGATGAGTCGGTTTGTCGAGCGTGCCACAGGAGCAATGTCATCACAATGTAGAAGCTTTTCGAAATGAAAACCGCTTCCCGAGTCAGAGAAAGTCAACTAAATAGTAATATGAAAACAGTGGGTTTATCATGATTCAAGACATGCATCTTCTCCATTATGATCGACATGAGCTAATAATAATTTTTCCTATCACCTTCGAATATGTTGAGCTTGCTTTATAAAAGTCAATCTATTTGACTTCCTGCTGCTAACTATTTTAATAAACAAAATTGATCAGGTATAGAAAAGTAGCTCTTCGTAAATAATATAGTAAAGATCGTCTGCTTTGATGATGAACACCTACATACCTGAATCCAGTCGTGTGAGCAAATGGAAAAATAATATCAGGGAAAAATATTATTCGTCGCAGGTTTCAAATAGGAAAAAAAAGTATTACTGTATGTAAGGAACTTTTGGACAATGGCTAACAGCACATAAACTCTCGGAAGGGCTAATGGACGCGTGTCTATGTCCCATCATTTGACTTCATTTTCGTACATTCATGGCATATCATTACACTGTAATAAATTCTTTGGCAACTGTGATTTCATATTATTAATATTTTCATTCTGACAGTTTCCAAAATGGGATTTGGAAAAAGCTTGGTAAAAGAACCAGTGTCACGCATGAGTCCCTTATGACAACACTCCTGAGTTCGAATTTTGGGCCGAACAACATATTCGATGCCTGATTCCAATATTAATTTAATTTAGTAAACATTTCTTTGAGGAATCAGAAACAGCTCCATATCTAGTGGCTTCACCAGTTGTACCAAATTAAAGTTAGTGTCATGAACTGTGACAATTTTTTTTGTCGTGGGGCAAACTAAGCCAAGCATGTTAGTTTCCATAAACCTTCTCCCAATGAACCAAATACGCGTTACATGTGAAAGTTCATAATTAAGTGAAGTGATTTAATGAGAAGAGCAGCAATTTAGTGATGTGAAAGTCAAATCTAGATGTCCATTCAAAGCTTATTATGAATGGAAAGCATATTTTCTCGTGGCCAACTTTTCCAGGAGAGTGATACATAAAAGGCTGCAATGAGCTTCTCAATGAAAAGCTAACATAATTTGGAATGACGGGTATGAAAATATGTTTCTTATTATTACCAGATCCGTTTGTTTAAATTTCATTATTACACAATTCTAACTAAAACTTTCATAATGCTATTGTGTCCGGATTTATTTTTGTTCTAACGAATGGAAGTAACTGACTTAATTAACATGGCTGTGGTTTTACAAAAAATATAAATAAACTTGCATAAGTTATATTCATAATAGCTTTATCATTTCCAGTACATGCTCCCAATATATGTAATTACTGCGTCGTATAGTATTTGCTGCGGAGATAATATCAATTTTCTTTGTTTTCCTTTGAATTGGTGCAGAATCGCAAGAGCATTCCTCTAAACCAAGTTTTGAATAAAAACATTAATACCTTACAGACACACTACTACGTAACATTAACATTATTGATGTTGTCAGATTAATTATTAGTCAGAGTTGCTATAAAGTAATCTAAAGATCACCAGAAATTTCCCAAGCTTTAAGGAGATTGTTATTATCAACAAAGGCGATTTCTTTCTTTCTTAAAAAACATTTTGACAAAAGCTCATTTTGGTTCAAGTTCAGTAAGCATTTTGTCGCATTTTCTTATTAAGAGGCTTTATTTTAGTAAGTTTCAACAAACGTTGATCCAGTTGTAGGAGGAAATGAATTGAAGCAGAGGACGGAAATTAATAAGTCTGAAAATGAAAATTACGTGGGCTATAGTCACGGTGCTGCGCAGATTATTACACATTGTCCCACTCTATCCGATAATATTACTGGAATTGTATGGAGATTATACGAGATTGGGTTTCAAGCAATAGATAGGTAGTCGCCTACACATGAACTTCAAGTGTGGAGCTTGAACTTACCTTGAGCTTCATCGGTGTTCAATAATCGGGCACTTGACACTTACCAGAAAATCACCTACAGAGAGTAGAGTAGAAATGAATATGACTGAGGTTGTACACTGCTGGACAGCAGCAGTAATAAAATCAGGCTACAATTTCTTTCATCAGAAAGTTGAGAAATTTTTTTTTAGCTTTACAAGGTTTATATGGTTACATGATTTTTTATGCTTTAAATATCTTCTATTTCACTAAATAATGTAGGAACTGTGAGATGGTAGTTTTATAAATTTATTTTTAAAAAAAAGTAAGAAGGTAAAACAAAACATAATTGCACAAATAATTCTTATAGTGATAATTTATGATAGTAACCTAGTCTAACCTAGCCCAGAATGCCATTCATCACCGGTATAATTACAATCGCTTACGTCTCTAACTTAGCCAAAGGAAATATTAATAATATAAAAACATCATACTTCAAAATTCTAATTATTAAATAAATTTCGGACAAAAGATTAATAGTAGGGGGAGCTGCTTAGATAAGCAACTACAATCCCAGGAATATCATCATAAACTGCCAGTAAACTGCCACGGTGCGGAAGTTGTCAACTGGAATTAGATTTAGAATAAAATTGGTCATGACCGTTTTCGTTTCTGAATACAGTTTTCGATGTGAGTACGAGGTTGAAATTGTATTTGGATAATATATTTATGGCAGAAAATACAAATGTAGCGTAGTTTCAATCAAATAAAGTTTTAATTACAATTGTCCAACTGAAGAATATAACCCGGTTTAATCAAAACAGGAAACTCGGAGTTGATGCGTGGAATTATAACATAGCCGAACTGAGGGATCGAATCAATTAGACGTATGTATAATAGGTTAGATTACATTAGATTTTCTTCTGAGCTCCGAGTAATTATTCTTTAGATTAATTTGGTTGTTGTTAATTTATGGTAAAGGAGACTATAGTTTTCGCCCTCTTCAAATATATATTTCTCATTAGCTTTACTGATTATTCAAAACTCTCTTTTTAAGTAAAACTTTCTGGAACTAATATTCTTCTCCTCCATACATAAAAGTGATATTTATATATGCTTTTATGCCTCTCCAAATTACATCACCAAAGGCGAAGCGATAGCAAGTCTATCGTAGAAAGTTTCTACAGAAACATATGCCATTATGAAAAACTTAAATAGTATTGACATAACAAGAGTATGAATGTGAACTTTATCATTCTTATAATTTATAAAGTAGATTTAGTGATTTAAAACAGATTTATACAGAATGCTTAAATGTTTTATGTAATCAAGGTTGTTACTTCTTATACTTACTTCATACATAACTTCTGCATTTAAAGTAGTGGTTACAACTGTTACTGTTACACCCATACATCGATTTAATGTCATTCCTTCCAATGTTCTAATTCCTTGGTTTTGTTGTCAGATTTATGCTTTCTATAGACTCATACATTTATCGTTTTCACAAGTCTGTGGAGCACGTTACTTTATTTGACAAAACTTTCTGAAATAGTGGCGCATGAACACTCTTTTAGTTTGTCTATGTATTCAATTGGAATACATTTCCTTTTCACAGCTTCTTTTTCTAAAAGTAGTATGTACATAATCTCAAGGTGCAAATTTGAGAATTTTGGTTTATAATTTGTGAATTTCTGTCTTCAATTAACTGTTACAATTAAACGTTAACATGGAAATGGAACCGTGGGATCCGCTGGATCATCCAGCACGGATAGAAGTTAGGAAACAAGGTCGTACAGTGTTTACAAAACCGTTAAGGAAAAAGTGCAATATTATCTGTATGAAAGACAACGGGGTTCATTAACCTCCTACAAGCATATTCAGTGCCAATTATAGTCGAAATTTATTTAAATTCGGTCCATTTGTTAAAATCGGTTCTGTTATGATAATTGCAAACATAGTTTTGCTTTCTGGAGTCCTTCATATCCCCTTTTCATTTTATTGTTTTCTCTGTAGAAAGCGATGACAGTGACGCTGAAGGTGGCCTCGGAAATGTTACTCGAATTGTACTCCGGCCTCCGGGTCACAGTGGAAAGGCTAAGCGTGGTCATCTCTGCTTTGACGCATCTTACGAAAGTGGTAATGAAAGTAAACTGCGTCTAATTAACTGAAAAGTATTGCAACGAGAGCAAACTGTTTAATTGCCTTATTTTGTGACACAGGGAATTTGGGAAGGGTTGATTTTATATCTGAGTACGAGTATGATCTGTTCATAAGACCAGATACCTGTAATCCTAGATACAGGCTGTGGTTTAATTTTGTCGTGGACAATGTTCGTACCGATCAGGTATACAATAATAAACTGTTACTGTATTGTTACTTTCCCATTTACTCCCTACATTAAAATCTGCTTTCACTTCCCTTTCAGCGTGTCATTTTTAACATTGTGAATTTTTGCAAAATTAAAACATTATATCGAGACGGAATGACACCGCTGGTGAAAACAACTAGTCGTCCTCGATGGTATTTGAATAGCAGTTTAAATATTAAGTCGTATTAAAAAGTAAAGTCTAAAATATGAGGTTTTGTGCTTGGTACAGGCAAAGGCTTCCTGGGAAGTACGTGTACTATCATAAGTCACCCGAGCACCGGAATCATTACATTTTATCATTTGCGTTTGCATTTGACCGCGAAGAAGATGTTTATCAGTTTGCATTTAGTTTTCCTTATTCATATGCTCGTTGTCAGGCGCATTTGGATTTGGTGGAACAACGCGAGTTCCCTTATTTCCGGCGAGAGATAATTGGGTACACTTTGGTAAGTTATTAACATAAACTGAAATGCACCATTAGTCATTTGTTTCTAATACTGTTAATGTCAATCAGCAAAACCGAAAACTGGAGGTTATAACAATTGGAAATCCGTCTTTGGTTGCCGGGAAAAAAACAAAGGTTGTAGTCATTTTGGCCCGTTGTCACCCAGGCGAATCCCCTACATCTTATGTCGCTCAAGGTTTGGAAATAAAAAACAGTTTCATAGTTTCATGACAAATGAAAGAATTAATTCATCGTATTTTGTATTAGGTATAATGGATTTTATGACCAGCAACCATTCGATTGCTGCCACAATTCGAGAGCATGTCATAATCAAAATTATTCCCATGGTGAATCCTGATGGAATTTACTTAGGAAATTTTCGGTAACAATTGATTATGGTTACCCATAATGTATGTTCGGAGAAAGCAGAAACACTTAATTAGCAAATGAAATGCATTGCTTTTGTCAGTTGTTCCTTGATGGGATATGATTTGAA
Source organism: Cyphoderus albinus (assembly GCA_021029165.1). NCBI lineage: Eukaryota > Metazoa > Arthropoda > Collembola > Entomobryomorpha > Paronellidae > Cyphoderus > Cyphoderus albinus. The sequence goes on along the minus strand of VYYJ01000004.1, from coordinate 173,474 downwards.
CCGACAGTGGACTCAAATTTCTCCTTGGGCTCACCCTACCTTAAGTGCTTTAAAAAGTTATCTTGTAGAGTTAGATGGCGCGAAGGTAGAAACACTCATCGTAAACGACAATTTATTCTCAACTTTCAACTTACAAGATTAGCCACTAATTATTAGTTAATAACAACACGATAATTGTCTTATACTCTAACTTTGCATCATTATATTTTCAGAATTTGGAACTCGATATGGTAATAGATTTGCATGCCCATACTAGTTTAATGGGCGCGTTCATTCATGGAAATGCCTATGACGATGTGTATAGGTAATTTTGATGAAAGACAAAAAAGTTAAGTTCGAGACGGTTGACGGTTAAGATGACTATTACTTAATGTTTATACTTGGCGATTTATTTTATATTAGATTTGAGCGACACATTCTTTTCCCGAAATTATTGGCTCATAACGCTGAAGATTACAACGCTACTCATACCATGTACAACAGAGATCCTCTAAAAGCTGGAACTGCTAGAAGGTAAACAATTTATTCATTTCCAAAATATCGCTGTTGGGCATTCGGCGACCTCAAATAGACACATTGCCTGTTTGTTTTTAATTTCGTGGTATAGGCATTTGTGCGAAATACTGAGGAACACGGTCAATGTGTATACAATGGAAGTCTCATTTTACGGCTACAACCAACCAATTACCAACTCCGTGGTAGCGTATAATGAGGACGGGTGTAAGTTTATGTTGTAACAGTTCACTGACTGTAACAATTTTGTCAAGTGGGCGAAAAAGGTAAAAAATTGCATCAAAAAGCTGTTTCGTAATTTTTTTTTCGTGATGTAGATTTTCGACTGGGCCGAAATATGGTACGTACTTTCTTTGAGTATTTTCGGGCAACGGGAAGCATCCCGAGCTCCACAGCAGCACCTTCTGGATTTGGGCAGAATCAGGAGTCGGAGAAAAAGCGAGTTGTGAGGAAAAAGTCTCGCTCCAGGAGTCGCTCACGACCCAAGTCGAAAGAGAAAGGAGAAAGGGTTTCTTCTCCCACTCAGAAAACCGCTGTTTCCAATGATGGGAACGGTGAAACTTGGAGCACTTCTCAAAGCTCCATGCAAGGAAGCAAGGAATGCACACCAGAAAGAACGGTTGTGAAGCTGCACCAACTTACAAGAGAAAACCGGGAGTCAGACTCTAGTGATGAGTCCAGTTCTGATGACAATGGTGCTCAAAGAGCTGTGAAATTTTCTGCATCAAAGTCTTCTGCAAAACGACACCAGATACCGAAACTAGTTGCTCGAGAGCGCTACAGTTTACGAACAATATCTGCAAGAGGAGTATCAAGTAAGAGTGTTCAAGATAGCTCTCCAAGCCCTCCCACAAGTCCCAGTCCAAAACCAAATCGATTCAAATTGAACACGGCACGTGCTGGGACACCGAAGGCTGCAGCATTTACAACATTTGATTTCAGCGTCCTGCACGAAAATTACTACCCACAGGGGAAAGTGTATGATCCATACTACTACCGAAGGCAAAGAGAAAGGACGCTCGCCAGAACAACACGGTCCACTGTTGGAAGAAAGGTCGGAGGTGGGGGAATCGTGGGACTTTCTGCGAAGCCAAGCAGAGATAAGCGGGTTCCCTCTAGGAGTAATATGCAGGCGAACAACTCGGACACGGACACAGACGCGCCCTGTCTTACAATTATCGACTTTAATATGCTACTTCGGAAAAGTCTAGACACTAAAAGTCGATCAAATGAAAGAGGCTGGAAGGGCTGGTCCTCAGGAAAAGCTGTCAACTTTAAAGCTTCGAATGAGCTGAATCGTCATGCGAGGCGAGGACGACGAGAGGTTCGAAGAAGAAGGGCTATTCTTCTTCGGGGAACCATCACCGATTGTTCCCCTTGGGGTGATACATCCTCAGACTCGGATTCCTCAATTGCCCCCATATCAAAACAGATTAATAATTTAAGTCTTAAAAGCCACAATCGGATTCGTAGAAGAAATAAAAGGTCGAATTTCCTTTCATCTTACTCTAATTAATAATGCAAAATTGGTTAAACATCGAAGGTGTATTTCAATTGGTTTAGCACACATATTCATAGAAACCCATAGCAGCTGAAAAAAAAGTTATTTACTTGTATTTTATATTTGATCGGAATTAGAATTATCGGGTAAAAAGCAAAAGTAAATTTGCAATTTTTACATTGATACAAGAAAAATTAGACAAGAGGTAGAGGCATACGGAAAAGCACTTTCTTTCAGTAAGCTAAACGCACAAATTTGACTTGAAATTAATTCCTGTGCTTGATAAATGTTCCCACTATGTATAAAAAAAATAATTAGATTTTCCGAGTATAGATAATTGCTGACGCATGTTTTTATGAGAAGTACACTGTATTTAAATGTGACCGGTCATGTAAATAAAGTGATTATACGAATGATTATACGTATGAAAAATTTAATCCGGTTCTATGCACCGTTGCGTCATTATTCCGCATGATCGTTTGATTTATCCGACCATACAAATGGGATAATAAGACAATCGCATCATTTATAAATTACCATCCAATGAGTACGTTGATGGAGAAAGGCTGTAGAAATTTTTTTGCCTGCGTATGCTCGAAAGCAAGGAAGACGAAATCCCACACAGAGTCGCTTATTTTTGGGTCTTTTTTCGATTTTTTGGAGGTTAGGACGAAGTACCCTTGAGCCAGTTTCTGGTTTCCAAGATTTGAGACTGTGATCTCGGCTTATAACTGCGATGGTTGGCTTTGCAAAGGTACTCTTTTGTTTAAATATCCATTTAGTTCCTAGCAATGAATTCAATGTTAGTGCTCATACATATTGAAACTCATGTATAATGGCAAGTCTTTGTATCAGCTTAAACACTTCCGGTGAAGTCTTTTCTTGCTTTGCATTGCACAAGTCACCGAAATTGTCATCTGATCTACGCTTAATGTCTTAATGTTCCTGGAAGAACTCACAGTGTCCCTAGTTCCCACCAGTGTTTAAATACACTTTTTCACAATTTTTAACAGAAAGAGAAAAATCAGTAAAAATTGTTCCGACCTGATCTTCACCAAATGGGGATTTTCCTCATGCTTCCTCTCTCACAGGAAAAATGTTCATAAGATTTACTTAAGGGTGGGAATGCACGTGGGGAATTTGGTTACATATTTCATTCTAAGTGGGCCAAATGGAATCCAATCCATGACTGGCTTGATTACCTTATAAGAGAACGTAATCGGGTTTGGGTTTACAGCCAGCCCTACGATTGAATAAACCAAAATATGAACTCGGATACCTCTCCCGTTCCTATATAAAACCAATTTCTTGTTGGAGGTTTCGTGTTGACATTTGACAACGTGAATTAATGAACATCGACCGCTAATGACGTCTTTGGTTTACTTGAAACTTGGGACGAAATGCAATACTGTGTCATATTAGCTAATTTAAAAAACTTTTCTAATATTAGATACCTGCGCATGTTTAAAATTCTTTCTTTTCAGAGTTTCGCTTTACTTTCATTTATTAGGGCAGTGGGTTTCTGATATCAAGGCATTGCACGTGATCGGATTTTAGAAAGGTTTTTAATACATTTGAAATGACCTCAAGATCCGAGTTTAGTTTTTCCCTATTGAAAAATGTTATGATGAAGAAAACTAATTACTTACTACATAGTTTCCTTATGAATTGTTATCAAATTTCATACGAATATATCATTTTTGCACCGTAATTGTTACATATTCCAAGTAATTTAAAACGACGCATCTGGGATATAAAATGAGTGCGGATGATGGAATAATAATACACTGAAAAAATGATGTTCATTGTTAATGTGATTGTAAGAATTCATAATTATTCATTATTTTCTGTTATATGAAATGAATAAGTGCAAAACTATATTTAATTTAGGCACTGTATAATACGATTTATAGCAGTGGTGTATGAAATTAATTGTGCCGTTTGCATGCCAATCTTACCTCCGAAAATGTTTATAATTCATACATGATTTATTCTCCAAATTTCCAAAATAAAATTATTTTGTCAGTTTGCACAATGTGTGAAATGAATGAATGCATGCACCAACAACCATTATCGTTCACATTTATTTATTTGGTTATCTTGTATTTTTACAATATTAATTACATAGAAGTTTACTCTTTATTGAAATCTAAAAACTACCACAATCTGTATAATTCATTCTAAATTAGTTTGTAATATAATATTTTCGCTATTCTATTCTAACATAACTCGTCAAACGAACAGTTTGTACCACGTAATCAGAACAATGTGACGTATTCAGTGTAGCTAAAAACTAAATTGGAAACAAAAGATAAATATTTCCAACGATTTGACGAAACCACGTTTAAATAGAATTATATACCTACCCAGCAGCATGTACTTATCTTATACCTATCATTCACACCTGTATCCATTGGGATTTGAATTTTAGCAGCTTTACCAAGTTGGATGATACAAGTCATACATTTTATAGAAGTAAGTTTTACCGTAACAATTTACTTTTCCGTTGCTAAATACAATACAAAGAATAGTAAAAGTAAGTCTGCTTATCTACCTATATTATTTAACTAATTAATAATAGTGACATTAAAACGATTTTTGACATTATACAGTTAACATTGGATTAATTATATACATAAATGACTATTTCGTAAGGGTTCAATCACACTCAACAAAGTCAGTCAGCTTACCACAAAACGTACTAACAGACGAAAGTCTGCCACCAGGTCCGAATAGAAGCAATTCACTTCACTGACTTAGTTGTTATAAACTTTTCGAAGGTTCTATAACTTAGGATTTTGTTTCCGACTTGTTTAAATAATTAATTTACCACACTAATTACGAAGTGTCAAATACTCCTTCATTACAAATTACCTACAGTCTATATTATAATACTAGTAGTCTACAGTCCTTGTCTGTTAAGAATGACCTACCCATACACCAATAAAACAGGAAAAGGAAAAGAAGTTACAAGCATTGATTGAGTCAGTAACTAACGAGTATTTGACGGTTCATTCGGTGAGATATCTCCTTTAACATATGCAGGTATTTAAACGCACGACAATATTATCTTACAATTGTATCGATATCGATTTCGCGTTGATATTATTTCTAAAATAATATAATTACACTCCCGTTGTCATGTTGTATACGGAGGTTTGTGGTTTTTGCAACAGCGACGACTTGGTAGTGCTCATGTGGCCAGGATGCTTAGGATGAAAGCACTGCGGCAAAAGTGACTGAAATGCTCTTCGGAATTTCACATTGAGGAATGCATATAAAATGGGGTTGATACAGGAATTGGATGACCCTAACCATTGGGCAATTGGAGTTGCAATTGAGATCATATTTTCTTCCCAGGACTTTAAAGGGTTTCCAAGTTTTATTCTTGCAAATAGTGCGTAAAGCGGTAGCCAACTGAGAAGAAAGACGAGAACGACGACCACCAACATTTTTAAAACACCAATTTTTGCTTTTCGGTGCACCTTCTGAAGGGCTGCTGCTGAGTCAGTTGGAACTTGGCGATAGCTAACTCTTACCCATATCAGAATGTAGCAGACTGAGATCAGACTCAATGGAATGATGTAACAAATTAAGAGATTCCCTACGAGAAAATACAAGTCGCCATCCAAGCTCACGGGCCAATTCTCAAGACAAAATACCATGTTCGGATGATTATCAGGATCTGGAGACATAATCTCAAAATATAGAGCCCATGGCATTGCCAGGGTGCAGGAAATCAACCAAATGAGTACAATGATCGCTCTGGCCTTTCTCTTGGTGAAACCACCTCCCAGGGGAAATAAAATTGCCGAGCATCTAGAATAAAATAACGGAGAAAGCATATCAATAAAATCCCGTTTTGCAAAGTCAGCTTTGACGTTACGTCAAAACATTTCTGTTCAAAAATATCAAATTTGACAAAAAAAACTTATACGTAATTAGATCTGTATGGAAGCACGTAACAACTACTACGTCAAATACATTCATGATCGTATATCCAAATATATTTAGCAAAGTTGCCAAATTAACTTTGTACTATAGCTTTGATTAATGGTATGATAGCGCCCTATCTAGGGTTTATTGTTGAATCGAACAGTTTCTTTGCATTTACAATTACAAATCACATGCAATATTTAAGGAGATATTTACATAAAAGCACAATGAACATACCTGTCAAGAGATACCGCAACGAGTGAGTATACAGATGCGCAAACGGACACGCCTATTTGAAAAGAATAGAAAATTGTCAGTATAGTTCGAGTGAATGCAAGTACTCGAATTTCCAATTGTACGAAATTGGTTTTGTACTATGAAGGCAATTCAATGTCAGATTTACGAAAGTGATCTCCAAAATGTCTACTAGGTATTTTGGGACAAGAATTGAGGACGTGTCTTATATGAACTCTGGTTTGAAACAGGGTTCCTATTATGTGACACATCAGTTTAGAGATACAGCTATCAGTTTACCCTGACTTCAGCATAATCGATACTTTGCTTACCTTGAACATACGGAACGGTTTTGCACATCCACCATCCAAGCACCCACGCTGCAAAGCACAATAATTTGGCATTTAGTTACCCAGTGTCATCTTAGATAAAATATCCAATTCAAACGAATGAAATAATAAGCATTCTCTATAAATAGCATCTTTGAACCACAGATTTTCGCCTCGTTGTCAAACAATCAAAGAATAATAATACTAAAAAGTCACCATTTCAAATTCGGATGCTCTTTGTGGCAACATAAAATTTAGCATCAAAAGTGGACATAAGGTAAATCGATCTGCATTAGAAATTTCCAACAACCCACAATTATGTGGTTTACGCTGACTATAATTATTTTATTATACGTGGAAAAGCAAACAAACAATAACAAAATCGGGTTTCACTGCCTTTTAAACTCTGGTCTCCCTTTCGGAATCGCGGACATTAAAGGGAGCTTCACAGGCAATTGCAAGGTGACCTTGAAAGGTACTAAAAGGTACCATTATTTTATATACTATGGCTACAAAAGCTATGAAATAATAGTTTAGCATCTGGTACAATAAACCGCCCATGTAATATCCATTGTGTAGTAAACATTTGTTTTGATTGAAAATAATGAAGTAACTTTTTCTACTTCCATGAAAGCTTCATTTAGACCTTTTCGACCGAATGTTATGAAATTGAAACTTCAAACGAAACAGTGCTTTGTTGTGACAAAAAGAGACTGTTATCGTGTATGTACAATATACACTGTATTTTCCCGAACAAATAAAGCATATCGTTTTCTATACCATATCCAATATTATTTATCACGGTTTCAACTGTTATTATTCACAGAATTTTTGTGCACCCTTTCACCAATCAAAACACGATTAGGTAATTCTTCTCAGACAGCGAATCGTCCGCGATGGCGAAATAAATAAAACTGTTTTCTAATGGATTCTACTATCGGTGTTAACCTCTAAAGTTAAAATAAATATTTATAAAAAAATATTTATCAGGAGTCTTATTCTTCATTCTCCCCACAATCAATCATATCCACACTACTGTCATCTCCAAACATCAGTATTAATGCTTTCATAAAATGCGCTAAAACATGAAATTACAACTACCAAAATAAAATGAGAAAACTTTTAAATCACCAACTTATCGAGAAAGTATCACAAATTCAGGTTTTATTTATGTACTACACAAAGGCTGAGCAGAAAGCGGTTGTGTGCAGTTCGTAGACCATTTCTAAACGCCGGCCCCTCGAAAGTATCATAAATTCTGAAAGTAGTCTACAAACTGATTAATTGAATTTAAAAAAAAAGACTGTCTTGCTGGTTCATCCAAATGGTACCTTAAATTAGCAAATTGATTTTCCACTGTTTTATTATTAAGATGGTAACTTTTTAGCAAAGAAGTTGGTTTTCACTGTTGATAGTTACTTTGGCTAAACAATTCTTTGTGCACCTAATACATGTAGTAACTGAAAAAATTTCCTTATTTTTATATATATAGTTTTCGTAACACAACAGCATAGCCTCTCATTTTTCTCTGAAAAACCGAGTACAGTCGTGATCTCGGTATACTTCACTCGTTTTTATTAGTTTTTAATATTTCAGTTATGTGCGGAATAATTACATATAAATAACACATGGGAACAACTGACAATATTAATTTGAAACGCAGGACTCGATTTGCTTTAGACCTTGATGAAGTTGGAAGAATTAGAAGATAGCGCCGCTGTGTTTGATTCATGCCAGAAAGCGCACCATATAACATGGATTTGTGAATTTTAATGCAAATTCTCAAAATATTCAATATATCAATCCATCTAACAGGAATCATCAATAATGAGTAAGCAATTTATTCGTGTGTAATAGCTTAGCTATAAGCATCGGATGGTAAAATAAACGCATACAACTTGCAGCGAAACAAGACATTTTTAAGGTGTACAAACTCCTTTTTAAATCATTTGAATCTTTTTGAATCGGTCTTCGTACGTACGGACCGTTTCGAATATTTGTGATGGTCGTACAGCGAGACGATCTCCGCAAGGGAAAACACCGCAAAAGCATGTAAACTTTGGGTCTGACAGTTGGGTATACAAATTGTATTTTAAATAAGAGATGTATTTTAAATCGAACTCGTCTTCTCGAGACATATTGCCTGATATTGTCCAACCCTTGCTCGCATTCGTTCTGGCAAACAAAGTTTCACCACAAATTTTAGAATTTATTAAAGCAAAGGCTTTGATATGTGATACGGAGTCGAACCAATTCGGAAATCACTAAAGTTGTTTATTTATTATCTCTTTTTCTAATTTAATTTTTGTTGGCATTTGAAATGACTTTTCTTTATATAAGTTCCCACTTATGGGTAACATTGGATTGAGATTACTTCAATTCATGATTTAGTCTTCGGGGAAAGAAAAAAAGAGGTGGAAGCCAAGGGGCGTCTGTTATAACTTACTGCATTCTTTTAGGAGACGAGACTTGACAGTGGCAATAACTATCAAAGAGGGAAATCAATCGCTAAAAATTATCACTTAAAGAACTGAAAGTGACGTAGCTTTTGTGTCCCACTTCCTGCTTTATTGAAGAAACACTTAAGTCAAGGATTTTAGAGCAGCAGTACAGGATTATCTGAAAACCGCAGTGACGACTCTGAACAAACCATAGTGACATCGTTAGCAAGGCTGCCACTGCAGCAGTAAAAACTGTAAAAATGTCTACTTCCGTTTTTTAAACGTAGTGCTGACATGTATGTACCGAATAGCACAGTCATCAGAAATTTTTGTGGATGCTGGTAAACATACTTTTTCTTAAACTAAAATAAATAATGTGGAATTTTTTCTTCCAACAACCCAATTCTTTCTGCTGACAATATTTCCTCCAAGACAAAAAATGTAAATGAAAAGGAAAAGTTACCATCAACGCCAACAGTATCATTTGGGTGTGTGTCTCAGATATAAAATCCTTATAAGTTTCCCCATCTCTGCCATAACAATAACGCTAATGTGACACGACAATGCAATGTAACCCAACAGTGGCAATTATGATGCGTAGTATGAAAGTAAGCATTTGATATTAGCTGTAAAAGAACCAGCAAAAATAAAACTCATCCTTTACTTAGCTTTCCTACAGTTTGTACCACGACGGATAAAATAAATTTATTAAAAAATTGATTACGGTGAGGGCCTGTGGAAACTTCAACAAGGATAATCCTGCTTGTTTACAGAAGATAGCGTATCGGGAATCCAAGAGAAAAGGTCACAAGAAAAAGAAGCTTCTTGACGCTAGCTAGGAGACTGCGGCTAGATTAAATTAATACCTCTTTAACCTGAAGGATTCACACGATTTTGTATCGTCTCTGAAGTCTAGTTATCCCATTTGTTGAATGACCACCTAAATACATGAACTACTTCCGCTGATAGGAACTTAAATGAAGGTCGAGTCGGTTGGTCTAACAACTCAATTGAGAAAACTTATATTAAAAATCCAACTTTTTACTAGATACGTACGAATTGTTATTTAAATCTCCCAAACGACAAATTTAAAAACTTTGTTCTGAATAGAGACGCGCTCCCTGTAGGGCTTTCTGTGTTTCCTAATAATACAATGGAAACAAGAATCTTAAAATGCGCATATTAAGTACCTATTTTATAGGTATTGACCCTACTTTATTAAATAGTAGCCTTGGTTTGGCAGAGCAAAATAAATCTCTCTCTATGTCACAGTCATTCTGAGAACCATTAAAATAACCACGGCAGTTTAGTTGATTTTACGCTTCTTCTCTACGGTGATCGTTATCACTCACCCGCAACAACACAACTTCTCTCTAGAAGTTAGAAACGCAGAACTGGTGAAATATCGAGCATATTATTTAATGGTATGGATAATGGATGTTTTGAATATTTATGTACGTGACTCAACACACTTTCACAAAATAGAGTGCCATCATCGACTTTTTGTATCACCTTTAAAAACTTACGCTTTTAAAAGTTGGAAGCTCCAAATCCATATTACATTACAATGAAAAATGCAATATGGATGTATGCTTTTACGATGTTTCCACTGCTCGGATGGAACTGTCTATGTCTATTGTGACTTTGTTGAGAGAGGAGAGAATTAAAGAGGATTGTAAAAAATCCAGTTGTCTTGTTACTCTAAAATACTACCCCTCTGGAGAGGAAACCGCGTATTGGAATTTGAGTGTGAGGAATAATGGATATTATTATGAAGTCATTCTAGCAGAACTTTGTATACATAATCTATTATTTTCTTAACATCGACATCACTCCCTCTACTTGCACTACATTTTAACGCGGATTCTGGATCCCGGCCAACTTCCCCTGTCGCCTATTCTATTACAGTTGCTGATACGTTTGATAAATTGCCGATATTTTGACAGATAACTCACTTCAACTGCTTATTGGCCACCATGACCCTCTTTATAGATGCTTACGCGGTTATACCTGCAAGCAGTTCTTCCAAGAATCTGATTTGATGCTGGTGATACATAAAATCATGTTTTCAAGTAGTGTTCATACATCACAGAGGAGGTTAGTTGGAAAATGGCAATTTTATTGATTCCTTCCATCCAAAATCTAGACAACTCGCATTATATACGCTTGTACGTACCTACGTATGTACATTTTTTGTTGGAAACTGCTATTGTGTTATTTTAAGCCCTCTGTGCATTTAAATTATGTTCCATCTACTTTAAATTGTCTGTTTGACTTAGTCACGGATTGTATTTCGATGTCTTTTATTCCTATCAATTCGAAAGGTTTCCCAGCCATGACTTTTAACCTCCTACTTTTTCAGTCAGCGAATGAAAAATTTGTTGCTCTCTCCCTGAGGTTTTAAACCTGGCTCATATTGACTTATACGTTAGACCTGTTTCCATAGTAAATTTTTAATTTCGCAAAAAGCGTCCATGGATACTCGCTAGTATAGGTGCCTGCGAGGCAAAGACACGTTTCAATCAGCTTCACTTTTAGTTGCCCCCGTTTTACTTAGCTAGAGATGCAGGTGTGTATATTTATCACAACTATGACCTTTTCGTTTGGATTAGAAAAGGGGGTTTAGGTATCATTTTCACATTTTCTGCAGTTAGGATTGAATATATCTTTCATAAGCCATATTTCATGCCATGCAAAAGAGTATTCCAGGCCCTGGTTCAAAAGTTTGCGTGGGAGACTGCCTTTGCATTAGTTGCGGACAGGTAGAATTGACAGAGCACGGAAGTTTACTTCAAAAAATTTGTCCTGTTCCCTTTACCACAGAAACTAATTGAGCCATTCAGTTGTCCACCTACCGTAAACTAAAAACACGTCAGCAACCGCATTACGTTCACTGAGAACAAACAAGGCACCAAGTTCGAGCGTTTTTCAACCTTTCAGTTACTAACTGCTCGTGAAAAAGGGTTATTCTTTTTGTCTCTGATTCTGATTATCGAGACTTATGGGAAAATAAGCAGGCCATCAACAAAAAAGGAAGGAAGCAAATATTGACTTTGTTTTTAAGCAAAAGAAAGGAAATGGAGAAGTAAATGAGTTTGTTGACTTACGGACAAGGATGTTTGACAGCAGTGTTGGAGGCAGACAAAATAAAACCACCAAGAGATCCGCTACAGCCAGATTCAGAATGAAAAGATTTGTGACGTTTCTCATCCGGGGAGAGCGTGCAACTACACACACGACCAAACTATTCCCTACCACACCGACTACCAAAATTAAGATGTATGCAACAATTAAAACGAAAGTAACGGTTCTAGAGTGCCTCAAAGTCTCTTCTCCGTCTTCACCCCACCACGCGTCTAACGTGTCTGAATGAGAACCGTTTGTCACATTTTGCCCCAGACTCACTGTATCATTAGTACTGAACCCAGTTTTCACAATCCAGTCCTCAATATTTTCGAATAGCAACGTGTCTGCCATTTCAATTTCTTTAAGTACCTAAAAGTTTAAATAATGCAGACTTCAGAATTTACTTTTTATGATCAATGTTCATTTCCCGTTTTCAATATGCTCCGTGTTAAACTTTTGGCAAAAATTTCTCTATAATTAAACAAACCTGTGGAACTAGTTGTCCAGAAATATTCAGCAGCAATTCGTCTGATTTCATGGCAAATTCTGGGTTCAATTTTAGTTGGAGTTAGCCTTAGCCTCTTAATGTTTATAATTTATTTAATTATGACTATTCTGGCTCACTTAACGTAAAAGGAAATGCACAATCCCTGACCATATTACAGAAACAAAAGTGATAGTAATAACGATATGATGGATAATTTATGGAAATCTTTTACTCGATTGCAAAAGTTCACAAATTTTCATGATCACCTGGCGCACAAGACACTTGTACCGCAGCTCACCACCTAATGGCAGAAATGACGCCTGTTCCTTTCAGATAAACTTGAAAAGCGAGAGCAGAGAGAGCAGACAAAGCAAGCTGCAAAAAATCTGTTTGACCAGCTCGTCATATGTCTTGCTCACTTTGGTAAAACCCTGCTTACTCTGATTCCATTTCGTTAGTGGAAGCGACTTGCTCACTCGTAAAACTTGAGGCAGTGAGAGAAGAGCCCTTTGCCCTGATCTTCACTTTCCCGAGCTCCCAACACAAAACATGAAATCCATTGCAATCCCATGGCAAAAGCAAAGCACATCTCTGTTCTGCTGTACCGAGGTGGATCTTTCCCATTTTTCGCACACGCTCACGCTTATCCTGCCTTTTCTCCTCTTTCCTGCTCTTCCCCTTATTACGAGAGCAGCAACGCGTTACAACAACAACAACAACCCACTCCTGCCTACATTCTATAATAATGAAAGAATGAAACTCGGCTCGCTCGCACTCACTTCAACAAGTAAAAGTGATGTCGTTTATTAAAACTCGACCCCCACCTCCTAGAGCATCATAATATTCCGAATATTCACAAAATTCGCATTCTCTTGTGAACCAAGAAGCTTTGTTCTTCCATAATTTACTACACGAATGATTGCCCGATTTTTTTTGCCCTGGCAAAGGTTACGAAACCACTATCATTACATACTTCGAAACTAAATGTAGGAGTTTTCAATTTCCTGTCGTCAAACTGTTGCCAATATTGAAATGTCGTTATTGTTCAATGACGCATTGTTTCCAACAACAATCCGTGTGATGGGATAACACCGAAAGTGTAAGTAAGGTTCTGTGTTTGTTGTCAAGAGCCTAGCTTCTGAAACGGAAGTCGTTATTCGTTATTTTGATAATGTCAATATGTTTAATGCATATAAATTGCAATTTTAACGTTGAAGACATACAATAGACCAAGCATTTAGTTGTTAGATAAGAAGCAAAAAATGTGACATTTTAAAAATGACAAAGTGCCTCCACCCGAGAGTGTCGCTAAATAGGGTTTAAAGCTTTTTCCATGAGACGAAGTATAAAATGGCCAATGAGATTAAATCCGTGCTGCAATTGTCCTAAAACTACAAACATTTTGCATTTACCATCCCTACTATCAGGGTAATAACTCGGTTCTTAAAAGTAGACTTGTGTCGAGCACAGGAAGAGTTGTGTTAGTTTTTCCAGAACTCTTATCAGAAATTTATGGCATGGGGCTGAGAGGACAAACTCGTAATCCTCATGTGTGACTTCTTCAAAAGATAGAAATCTTCTGAGACACATTCATAGTTTGAATTAGTGTTTAAACTTCAACTTTATTTTTAGGACAAGAAATAACCAGAGTAGTTAGCCATCAAGTCGTGATTTCTTTGGGGTTCCGTAAAACATACTATGAATAGTAATAATAATTCCAGGTAGTGGTCTTTAATATGCAACAATGTCGCAATTTAAAATTAAACAAGCTCGAGAAGTCGAGAAAGTCAAATCTCAAACGAGCGTCTAAGAGAAACTGAGTCTCCTTCGTCAAGGTTACGTGTCCATTATTTCATTGTTGATTTTTGCCTTTGCCTGCTGAATTAGTTTTTCTATTAGTCTATCTCAACAGCATTTCAACCTCATGAAGTTTTCATTGCTAATTTCTACACTCGGGTTGTGAACTGTGAGTTTACGAAATCACATGAGAGTTCGTTTGGTGCATTTTCAATAATACGAATTGAAGGTCTTTACTTTGGGGAGTTTTGTAAGGAATTAAAGCGCATTTTTACTGTTTATACAAACTTTGTTCACGTGACGCATCTCACTGAACTTGATTCGTATATTTCGCCGGTATGCTGATATTGATTGATGGTGAAATCCTCAATCGGATGAGTTTTTTTTGCTAAATAATTAAAAGTATTCCCAAAGTTACTTCAAAGCTTATTAGCAACAGCAAGTAACTTGTAGAGTTTAATTAAAGTTGAAGGCAGTACGCCATCCGAAGTATTTCTTTTTATTGTTAATTAGACAAGATACTAAGAAATCTAATTCAACCTAGCTTTTGAAGTTTAGAAGTATTTTTTAACAACGGAATTAAAATAATCCGGAAAGTAAATTTTGTTATTTTATGCAATCAAATAACTTTTCGTTTCAAGTGACCCCTCTTCAGAGGTTATTGTCTTATTGCTAGAACTGCCACACTCAAGCAGAGCAAACTCATTAAAATTCATAAGTAACTGTCATTATGCATAGAAAAAGATTCAGTCAATGTCCCACAGTAACTCATTTACATCAAGTTGACTGCCTAATAAATATTTGCTCTGCAACAACACAAGCAGAAAAAATCTTATTTGGTATTCATTAGAGTTTCGCTTTCAATGATGTACGACGTTCACTTTTCGTCTGGCAACTTAATTTAGAACATGCATTTTTGGGGAATGGTGATACATTTACGACCACTTAACGATGTTTTTATAGACTAGATGCGACGCTGCAGCGAAAACATGCTCGGTTGGACGATGACGCGAAAAAATGTGAAAATTGAAAGACAAGCCTATTGAAAATCGGCATTATTCTCTCACGTAAATTATTAAATGATGTAGTTTAGAGATCGCACACTTATTCGAAATTTTTCTTCACAACTGCGCCACCCTCAGTTGTACTGACAATGAGCATAATATTGACTATCCCGAATGTATTTGCTGCAAACAGGCTTGGTAGTGATGGTCCTGAACCGCGTCGTCAGGTTTTCTTTCAATTAAGCAAGACGCCCACTCGTTCAGTCATGCCTAAATCTTATTTAACAAATTGCCTCCTGTCATCATCTTGCAATTCAATTCATTCTTCATCTTATAATTGTATCCCAATGCACCAATCAATGAACAACTTCATTTGGTCATTTATGGCTGACCACAAGCAGCATTCTCTATGAACGTCATACATAATTCATTAATACTATGAAAATGGTTTACAGTAATAAAGAGACAAATTATGAGACTATTTGTCTCTATTTATATACAAGCAAACTTTGATGTATTGTAACGCACCTGCGGTCCAACCTACTATTCTCTTGTCGCCCGGATTTCAGTATTTCAGGTTTCAATATCCATACATTTTTTGTGTCAGTAACGTACTATAAATACTCCGTTAAACACCGATTTGTCGCTCCTGAAAGGTTATTTACCACCTCTTGTAACATACGCACATAAAACTACATAGCAACAGCTAATACGCAAAAGGCTAATATTCATCAATAAACCTAATAAAGATTTTGTCTGTCACCCATAGTGGTACGTTACATCAAAGTTTAACTGTAATTGATTTGTCGCTGGGTGGAGGTAATCATGACCAAGATGCATTAATATTAAGATTCAATTTTAACAAAATACGCAAGAAATTGTTCCATTAATTTTCACGTCCCGCCACCATTTGTTTAAAAGCGTAAGCAAAGTGATACAATCAATAAGAGAAAACCAAGAGTTTGTTACAGTAACCCATTCCTCTAATTTACAAGCAGGTGGATACATTTTTGTTTTTGTTAAGACCAAGTTCCAATAACTAATTTTATTTTCGTCAAATTAAGAATACCTAAACTCGTCTAACTACTTTTATTTTGCTTAGAAAAGTTTAGAATTAATTAACGCCACATATTCGTCCCACACATAAATTTTTATTTCGTTCTTTTTTTCTAATTCGGCTACCTGAACTTTTCTCTTTTATTTGTGTTATATTGTTTTACAGATTGGCTGCCTTTTCTAAAAACTTTACATTTTTCTACGTTCTAGTAAGTGCTGACTAACCAAACAATGGTAGCAGATGTATGATAATTGTTTCAAAATAAAAGAAGGAATGGAGGTATAAAAAATCAAAACTGATGTAAACGACCTCCGGATCAGCACTGAGAGCACTTTATGGTTTTTACAGACAGCCAAATAAATGCTGTACGATACACATATGTAGAGGTGGAAGTAACAGTTAACTCTTGGGGATGGAGTTTTTATGTTTTATACACTTCGCATGTGTTTATCTTTCTGCTGAAGCTGATGCTTTTCTACTTCCATGGTCTCCAGCTTGTCGCAGTTGTTTTTTCAAGCTCTCATCCTCGAAAAGCAGTAAGAAAGTACCAAATGATTTGTTTGAATCTCAATTTTCTTCGTTGAGTTTCAATACTCAGCTTTCATCAAAGTACATGCATAGGAAATGTAGTTTCGTACTCGATTTACTTTCGAGCTGGCATTTTCTCGCAACATTCAATCTAACATTCATAATATATTGATATGCACTCTCTGTGCAGCGTGCAAGCGGAATATCTTATTTAGTGTAATAGAACGTATATAATTTCTATATACTCCATAAAAAGGATTGCATTTGAGTGGAATAAAATTTTGAATGAGTACGAGCGTTTACATGCTTGAAACTGGAATCTCGCGTAACTTGAGTTGCTCACCGTATTGTAAAAAGCAATATACAGGAAGAAAAAGTTTAGGAGAAAAGGCGATGAAACCATTGAAAAAAATCATCACATGAATTGATTCAATAGTCTTTATTGCTAATATCCATCGCTATCTAATACGACATACGCTCCGCGGGAACAACTTTACCCAAATAATAAAACACAGCCGAAGCATTTTTATGTGTGTACCTGACTTGTAAAAGATTTCCTTTTGTTTCTTTTATTACTGAAAAGGAAACGGAATGGAAAGTGAAAAGATGCACCAAGAGATAATGGTTGAACGAACGAAACACATCTCTATACCAGATGGAATTTCCGCAGAGTCCTCGATCTTCTCTCACTTGACCTTTCCTTTGGGACTGTGCATCTGAATAAAAGTGAAGTCATAGAATAATAGCACCGCTTCTAGTAAATCTTCGACGCTATTAATATTTAAAGGTATTTTGATTCTGGCTACGAATTTTTGTTTTTCAAAGGAAAAAAGCGTAAACGGAACAAAGAGTGTCGACTGTCGAATGGAGAATTATAATATGCTCGATTCCTGGAAAAAAATATTTCATGGACACAAAAGGACTAAGTTAACAGAAAATGTTTCGGAATAGTAAAATCCATAGCGTTTCAGCGTGCCTGTAGACGAAGCGCGCGAATCTGCTATACGTCGTTTCAATGCTGAGGCCTAAATGATAACTTTTTTTTTCGTATGACGCCTAAAGCAGTTCGTTTCCACGTACTGTATATTACTGTGCAGTCAGTCAATGTGGAATGGAGAAAACATTTATCTCTTTCCCGTAGACGAATTTTGTCTCTGAACTACGTCTTTTTATCCTGTCATCCTAACTACCAGTAATCTTCCCAAAATGTGGCTTTTACCAAAGTAAAATACTTCGATATAGATAAATGTAGCTTCATTATTTGAAAATGAGGAAAGGGACAAGATGGAAAACAGAATTCTTTTTATGGAAGCTCAGTGATATATTTCTAGGTATATGAAAAGAGAAAACGATGATAATGATGCTGCCACTGATGGTCCTGCACTTCCTGCTTTAGGCAAAATTTTGCTATGTTTAGGTCAAAAAGTGGCCAGCAGGAAGGCACATTAACTACATCATTTTTTTGAAAGAAAACGTGGTCATGATGATGATGGCGGTCGTTTTAGAACCTAATGTAACGGAAATCTTCATACGTTTCCTCTTTGCCTCATAAAGACGTAGGTGTACCACCACACGTTTTAGATCAGCTCACATAATCTCATGTAATTCTTTTAAAAAACACGTACCTCCGTGGAAAATTGTTCGTGTAATAAGTGTACAAGCAATGCTTACAGTGCCTTTTTCAGCATTATTATACCATATAATATCATAATTTACAATTTATTGGCAGAGGAGAGTTAGGCATATCGTTTACACACCGCCAAACGTATCTTGCATTCACTCAATTCTAGTCCATGTCTTATAAATATTACTAAAAAGACGATGACTTCTTTCTCTTCGTAATTCTGCCACTCATCATCTTTGGGGAAAACCGGGCATAGAAAATACAAGGAAAATCTTGTCCCCATCTTCGTGTTATCACTTGGTGATAAAACTTGATGAGTTGTGGAGAAATCGATAGCTTCCCTTCCTTAATAAAATGCATGCATTCAGAGTATTACTTTCGCAGAAACTAGCCAAGTAACAGGAAAAATGTTTTATGTGTCTGCGAATGAACTTAGACTTTGTTCCTGCCCTTAATGAATGTTTACAAAGTCATCGGGAATGATGTCCCGACTTTCATATTTACAAGTTGACAGAGATCATGGTCGTGAACAAAGTACAGAGACATGCTAAAGTACTATGCCGCTGTGTCCACAGACAACTTGCGATTAGGGTCTATATAATTTACTGTAACACAGCGTAATCATTTCCTCCGTCGTCTACAACTTGAGTGAGATATCATATTTAATGATTTTTTGGTAAAACCAACTAACCATAATAAAATCTAGACTTTGTACAAGTTTATTTAGTATTTCAATTTTTGTGAGAAAGTGGAAAATAAATAAAGAGTTTTGCCGACTTACATTAATACCTTCCTTTACTGCATCTACATAATCGGTACAACGTACAAGTACCTACATATCTACATTAACTCGTACATCATAAAATTGTATGTAGGATCTTGGCACCATCCTAAACAATTTTTATACACTACGCCTTTTGGAAGTAAAACTTTAATCCACACACTTGCTAGGATAGCGCTACTTATAATCTCGGAGAAAAGTTTTGAAAATGTTGAAGAAAAATGTCTAAGTTGACTAATGGGATTTCATGTACAATGCTCTTAGTTTTTCCTCGTGGGTTGCTTTTCTATTCTAATGAATTACGCAAAGCAAACTTAATGCTCAAAACTGCTCATAGCATCATATCTTCTGGTTGAACAAAGAAATGAAAACTTGGTTGTTGTTTAAAAACAACTGAGCAAATGAGCAAGCCTTATTTTCCTCCTTGCATGATCAACAAAGCGAGTACTTGTGCTGGGATCTTCAATTTCTTTGACCCCTTCACACAAGAAAGCACTCTTGAGTCTTGAGTCATTTGTTTTGTAGATTGCTACCAGTGTTTTCCTCTCAAGCATTTCAAGTTTTCTTTTGATGGTAGAGAAAACACTTTTATTCCTAATACGCTACAAGGTTTTTCCTAATGCTTTCAGAGGTACATATTCACACACTGTATCACTTACGACGGGACTGCCAAAACAATGCAAGGCTGACGTTGCCGCTCTTTAAGGCCCGTAATCTGCTCAGCCTCATCATAACTCATTTCATCGCCCTCCGAATCAATGACTATGCTCTTTTTGCTTAAGACATTTTTCGTCGACACGCTATACGTCGTTGCACTCTGGGACGCTTTCCCTTTCTTTTTTGATCTTATGACAATCTGTTACCACACCACAGTCAGGTTGTTTCCTTACTTCGTCTGTTTGTTTTATTGCAAGGAAAAATAGAATTCCCTCAATAAAAACTCCTTATTGCTCATGACCAGCACCACAGTCGTCATCATATTTTTACATTTGCAAAGACGATTTCTTAAAGAACCATGAGTTAGCAGTTGCAACGTAACAGCGATCACAACGTAACTACCGCCATTGTGAGTGCTTTCTCCTATTTCCATCAATCTGAGGCGGAAAAGTTTCATGGTTTTTCCAAACATTTTCCTAAATGAGCATATTCATTATGAAGACGCAACTTTTATCATTGCAATAATAACGCATAGTACGATGATACCAAATGTCACTTTCAAGAATGATCCCAATCAACTGCTTAATTAGATCGGGAAAGTTAAGCGATGATTTCAGCAGTGAACGGTATAGTTCCAAACGCCAGCCTCAAACCGCGTCGGAGTTTACTTTGCCTCTTAATTCCATCCTAACGTCGTGTGATGTCTCAACCCGATTGAAATTTTCCGTTAAACCCCAAGGATTTACTCAGGGTCGTCCAATCAAACCGATGTCGCCATCTCAAAAGCGCGTCATCGGTAAAAATAAGAATTCATGAGTCGCAAAAATCACCTCCCTAAGAGGCTCTTTACCTGTCAAAGATTCAACTGACAGGAAAAAGCAGACGTAGAAATGTCTCGCAGTTATTTGTATACCTCAATAGACGTGGTAGCAATTGCAGAGTAAAAGAACAAAATTTGTCGTTTGTTACGGACAACGAAAATATTATTTGTTTGAACGTAGTATGTACATATATAATTATCTACACGTGTTGACAGGATGTTGCTGTTTTGAATAAGAGAAGGAAAAAGCTTCCTTAACATAATGAAGGGGAACTTTGTTGTCATATTAGTCTGGATTTCGTTGAGCACTCAGGAAAAATGTCAGGTAAGACTGTTAATAAAGAATGTGCAAAGAGCAAGAGCGAAATGGATTTGTAGGAATTCAATGAAGGAATCAAGGATAAGTCAACTCAAGTTGTCTCCTTCTGCCTTCTTTTCTTCGATACCTTCAAACATGAACGAGGCACATTTCGGGAATGTAATAATGGTTATTTTGCATTTCTTTCAGATCAGTGACAAAAAATAACTCCGTTCTTTTACACATATGAAGCAAACGAAATGTGGGTGAGCGGAACTCAATTTGTAAGCTTACAAATCGTGGAAGGTCATGCAGTTTCTTTCTACTATTATTATTACTATTGCGCCTTGGGCCGTCCGTGGAAAGTTCTCGTATGCAAAAAGTCGAGATATCTCTGATGACCTTCTAACGTATGGCCACATCATGAATAACTTCGCATCGCGATTCTTAGCGGAGTAAGATGTGTTTGCAGATATAAAGCGGAAAAGTTCAATCAACGACTCGTTCCTTCCTAAACCCAAAGGTTGTCAGGAAAGTAAGTGAAAAATATGTTGATTTGGGAAGAGGTCAAACAATGTGCAACTGTGGAAAACAGTGGAAGTAAGATTTTATAACCGGAAGAGACCAGATCTTATGCCTTTAATAGACAAGAAGCGAGCGATTCCAAAAATAAACTGTAAACGGAAAGGAGAAACAAGTGGGAAGCGGATAAAATTGTGGCTACTTGTGTCAAAAGCCATGTATAAAGTCTTCTTTTCTTGTCAAACTCCTAAACTCCCATGTAAATTTACGATAGTGTTTTTCAGCAAGGCTATGAAAACCATGTTCATCTCTGATTGTTCCACTGAGACGAAGAGAATAGTTGTGGCTTCGTTGTTTTTCTTTTCCTGAAATTGTCGTCATACTCTATATAGTGCGACATGAATCATATTATGATTTTTTTTCTACATAGACGCAACTTCCCATTACTTTGCAATAAGAATGGAAATGGCAGTACCAAAAAATCCGGTAATAAAACTTTTTCTCTCTACAGTTTCTCTTCCATGATATGGATAAAATTACTCGACTGACTCAGACACCATTTGCAAGCATACAACATTAGGGATAACGAGTAGACTGCTGCACTGTTGCATTGCACTCTACTCTGTCACACGAAGGGAAAAATTCCAAAAAAAAAGTTCATTGGACTTCCACTGCAGGATATTACCACTGCTTTGTTTCTACTACCGAAACGGAATATTTAACGGTAAATAATTAAACTCACAATGTGTCATATCAAAACCCGTTTTATCCACTGCTCCTCATTCCAATTACTGACATTATGATCATAAAAAGTCTACATTGTGAATTATTATTACGAGAAATTAAATGCCTTTTGGAAAACACTTGCAGCCAGAACAATGAGTCAATTTATGGGATTCTCTAGAGTCATTTGTGGCTACTCAGTGGGTTTCTGGGTTACTGCGTGAAGGGAAGAGGCAGCCATACTTTTTTCTTTTTTATGTTTTTGTTCAATTTCAAGAGGTTGCGGGAACACTTTCAGTAAGCACGTTTTAAATAAACAATAAACGTTAATACTCTGGTCCAAAATAAATGTGCAAGTGCAATTTGTCAAAGTGAGACCCAAACATCTTCACAGATGAGTTTCAGATTGGACTGAAAGATTTTAAGGTTCCAAAGGGCCATCAAAGATGTTTACCCTTTCCTATTAGATGATAAGCAAACAAGAGTAACTGACATGAGAGAGTGTGCATTGTATTCCCCTCATGTGCTCTTATGTTATGAGTATTGGTAAACACATTGATATTTCAAACGAAACAAAACGTACGCAGGTAAAGTGTTATTGTAGATAGCAATCGAGCAGAACTAAAAGCTGTGCACAATAGAAAGACGCCATCCAAGAGAAATCGTGGAATGGTTATTAACTAGATATGTACATGTTTGCACTACTTTTTGTTTTCTCCTCATTTTCTGACTTCAATCATTATTTACGAAATGGACGACGAAAATGCCTATAATTATAATCGCAATGTTTCAAACAACGTGACAGTTAACTAACCGTTATAGTTGCTTCCCCTAATTTGTGCACAAAGCACGGAGTATACAAAAATCGTGTCAGCTCCTCACTCCTCATCATTTCTGTTTGGTTTGTAATAATAATATGGTTGGTTTAAGCCCCACTAACTTATATGGGCTAGTGGAGCGAGAATATAAATTAGTATAAAAATTTGATGGTTCGGTTTTCAAAACAGGAACTGTGAAAAGAAAGGGGACAAAGTGATGATTTTCTCCGGGACATCATTTCCACTTGGAAGACAATATTATTATTCATTTCTCCCTTTCCACTAATGTATTTTGACAAGGGTTAATTTATTTTACAGGCAATGGCATAACTTTCCAAAACAGAAAATATGGAGTACATTCATATTATGTCCTTTGTATGTAAGGCGCTGATTGAGACCATCTTACCACAAAATAATCAAATTTATACTTAAAATAACGTCAACTCTTCTTTAGCACACCCATTTCATCTTTGTCGTGGATTTTTTTGAATTGTAGAGAAAGTTGTTGTATTTGGGTCAAAACAGACATATATTATGATTGGATTGTGTTAGCTGGATGCATAATTGTGCATATGAAAGAGTCTGAGTGAGATACATACATTGTGCGTTTATACAAAGGATTCAAACTTCCTTAAGATGGTTCATAAAATTCCTACAAGAAGGTTAAGCTTATCCAAAAAAACGCATTCTCACACAACTTTCATTTGACATGTTTAAATATAACGTCTATGTATCACTTGTGCAAGTGTATAATGTGCGCTCATAAACCTAATGTATAAAAAGTAGGACAGTTTCTGTGTAACCAAAAATTTCTGCATTTACTTTCTCTCTCAGTAAACGATATGACTGTCGACTGGATTAAAAAAGATGCATCCATTCATAATATTTTATTATTGAACGACATTGCGAATTGACTGTTGGAAAATCTCAGGAGGCCAAGCATGGAAGATGGTTCAGCGGGCCAACGGAAACGGAACATTTTAACATTTTACTGGGACTGCGTGGTTAACCGAGGAAATATCTGCGGAGTGAGTCCTAAAATATTCCCTTCATGCGTTCAAAACTTTTCCTCTTTTGTGCTGCACTGTTATTTCTTTTACTTTGTCTGCTTTTGGGACCAATACAATTTATCATATTTAAATGGAAAAGTGCTGGCTTCGGTGCAGATACCTGTTAGCTTGCATAATGTGAAAATATTCTGTCCCTGGCCTCTCCCACTTCTTCAAAAATAAATCATCTTTAGTCTCCTTGCATTGGGCAATGGTAATGAAGGGCCATTCATTTCGTCTCACTTTGGCAGTGTCCATGCCGTTTCCAGCAGACAAAAATGCACGCTCAAGTACCCTACTTTCTTTCCTTAATTACCCTAGTAGAAAAACAGGATAAAACAAAAACAGCGTTGCGCTGGGCTTATTGGAGATCTTTACTCATCTATTGCGTGGCTCGGGGCCACGAACGTGTTCCTTGTTAACATTCGAAGTTTACCTGTGGAGCAATGTTCTCTATCACGCAGTGGAAACATCCTTCTTAAGAAACTAGATTGTGCACAAGATTGATGCTTCATGGTATATATCAAAGCGTGCCTAAGCATGAAACCAAAAATCCGCATTACGTCTCACACCGGGGCATTTCAAGTGTCAATGTCGAATGCATCTGGTATTTTGCACATTAATAGGACTACATAAAACTAAAATGTACGCAAAATTTTGGCTGCCATCTAAGTCCCATTTTCGAGATATCATATTTCCTACCCCAGTAATCACTTTCTCCATGTCATCTCATTAAAACAAAAATATACAATAATGCATTTTTGACGTTTTGCTATTTCTGACACTATTTTTAGCATGTGTTAAAAGTATTTATTATTGTGTACATCAAAATTTGGGCAGAAAATATGTAAGTGTAGCTTTAGCGTATTATACAAATGCGACTCAGATAGCATTAAATTTTACGTACACTTCAGTCTCATATAGTCCTAATAATTATAATAATCAGAAAATAATTTGCAAAATATCAGACGCATTCGACGTTGACACCTGAAAAACCCTGGTGTCAGTAAACATCGATTGATATATATTTAAGTGGTTGTTATGTTGCTAAAATTGGATTATGACAGCGATTTTGGAATGCTATGAAAAAAATTGATATATTATCGGTTGACAGTATCGGTCAATGGCATAACAATAAACGGCGGCAAGTCCTTACCATACAATGTAAGTACGTAGCGTAGCATATTTGTGCATGGAGCTCTAAAAGCAATTATGTGGCGCCCTGTGTATATTAAATGTGCTTACCGTGAAGAATCAATAAAATTTCCTTGACAACCACATCCAAACATTCAATACTGAACTTCTTGTTAACCGTTTAAATGATAGACAGAGAAGTTGAATGTTTTTTACTGTAATGTAACTTGCGTAACCCTCTAAATAAAAATACAAAAATGAGAGTTAAGAAAGGGAAAAGAAAAGAAAAAAAGATTCGCTCTACACCAGTTACAAAGCACAGGAGCGTTTTCTGCACTAGTGCCATGAGATTTAGTGACATGTCATTCAATAATTATTCCACAAAGAGATCGAATATTCATTACCTCGTTACAATGACATTGAAGAAGTGCCTACTTGACAGATTTTGCAGGGACCTTGCCTCCCGCAGACCGAAAATTAGCAAAGCATTACGCTAGTGGTTTATCAAGTTTCACATCCACAATAAATCATAATATATTTTTCACTCAGATTTTGTTCTGTTTCCGGCTAGGAAATGTCACCGCCAATAATTAGTCCTTACAAAAAGTGGTTTGCCGTCAAAAGAATTTTACAAACGTTTCTCGGCGGACCGAAGTTGTTTGCGTCCTTTTCCATCATTCTGTTTCAAGTCATTCTTTATGTCGTCCCTGTCTGCATTATCGTTTGTGTGGTAAATGTGGTGGATGGAAGTGCTCTTCGATGGGAATGGAAGGCCCTTCTGACTGGCATGGGAATACTTCTGACTGACGTGACGCTCACCTTCCTAATTTGGATACTGAAACAACGGAAGGATGCCAATATCAACCCAGAGCTACAGGATGCGACAAGAGAGAATTCAGATAATTTCAACACATCAGCGTCACTCTTTGATGAAGAGGAAGCAGTAAGACCCTTTCTAAACTACTTACGCAACCAAATATTTCTTTCACAATCGTGTCGCTGGCGAAGACTAGTCTTTTCTTTTCTGTGTGTAGGTGCCAGACGATGGATGCTTCAAAAGCGCAACTTGGAAATTCATTGCCTCCAATGTAAACATGTCATTGTGCCATTTTTGTGCTGTGTTGGCATCTGCTATCAGCATATTTTTATGCATATCCATATTGGCAGATGAGGTATGACTTTAAAACAAGAAAGAACATGCATTAAGTCAACATTTAGGTTATCAATGTTCATTCAATTCTCAATCTCTTTTCCTTGGAAAACTAAAACTCTCTCTCTCTCTCTCTCTGATTTCTTAACTCGCTTAGAAAGTTCACCCAGTCCTGAAAGGATTTGTGATTTTTACCATATGCAATGCCAGATACAGTTCCGTGATCAATGCAGCTCCGGAAGTTGCCACATTTGATCCCGTGAAAAGACGTCATCTTTTCTATCGGCCGTTTTACATATCAGTTGTTGCAGCAATTCATTTTGCTGTCATTATGTATGCTTTAAAATGATAATTTAATTTTTCCATCAACAACACTAACTCAGAACCGTTAAATGAAGTCGCGACATTTTAAAAGTGATTCCTTTCTTAGCACTAGTGTCAAGGACAATTCGAGCCACGAGGATGGAGATGTGAGGAAGAAGCCTGAAGCCAACGAAGAGGGAAATTTCTCACTATTTTCTGAATACGAAGAAATTCCATCTTATTTCGAGTCAGACTCGCAATTTTCTTGTTCCTCTTATTTCGCACTTATTATTGCACTAATGCCACTCATTTGGCTTAGTGGAATTCTACCTCCGCTCGACTCTCTCTTCCCATGGCTCTTTGAAATGGTAATTTGTAAATTCTCAGCTTAAAAAGTGCGCCCTGCTGACTGGCTCTACGGAGCGAGATGATTTTGCATTTATAGTCGGAAAATGACATTGTCAAATAACATGCTGGACTAGCCAGTAATTTTGGCGTAGTTGAGAAAAGCCAAAGCAGATTTCTATAGCACTTATTCCACTTAAGCCATTGCTCATACATACGTCCATCATCGCTAATCTATCAATTTTCAATCAAATTTATTGCAGACCCTGAGTGCTTTTGGTGGCAAATCCATTGGATACACATACTCTGGCACGACCGTAAGCCTAGCGTTCGCCATCGTTGGTCCTTTGGCCACTTTCATTTTGAGTCAAGAGCCAAGAATCACCTTCCTGTTGGAATGCCTCTGTGGTTACTTAATAAGTTGTGACACCGGTATGACGCAGAGGAAAGCCGTAACAATGATTGAAAACCGCTTTTTCGCGCATCTGTCTTGTGCAATCAAATTTTTATTATTTTCTCCTTTCGTACAGGCTTCATGCCAAAGCTAAAGGCTTCACTTTGTGAAGACGTCCCAGTCAAATATTTCCTGCAGCAGTTGATAAAACCAGCAGTAACAATTGCATGTTCCCTGTTCAGCATTATTCTCGTTGATATATCTCTGCCTCACACTTCAAGCATACCCAACAGAGAGATATTTCATCCGCTTTTAGCATCCATCAGCATTTCCATTGTACTCACCACGAAGCTAGTGCAAATGTCGGATGTGATGCAGAAGAGAAAGTGGGCTTCTTCACGCCTTTGTCTATCCCTTTTTACAATGTGGCATGGTCTGCTCACAGTCCTTCTCCACGTTTGGTTCACTCTCGAACTCGTGACTGAGCACAGGGAAATTGCAATGGAAACGAAATTATTGGATGCTGTGGTCCACTCGCTCAACCAGCTACTTCCGTCCATTTTAAATATCAGATTTTTTGCCTTGGCCATAACTGAACCTCGTAACAGTACAATAAATATTTTTGTTACTTACATCCTTTCGTTATTTATTGAAATCGAACCAGGAGACACGCCAGGGAAGTTTGCTCGTCTACTTTTCCTCGTCTCAATTTTTCACTCAATCCTGAAGAGATTCATCCAATATTTAAGAATGATAATTATTTTCATCTATGCCACATTTTCGTCAACCCTTCTGAAACGGAAGTACATTGCAGGTACAAACTCCTTTTCGAAAGAGAAAGTTTTTAATGAAATCTGGTTGGACACGATAATGTAAACTCATACGCACATTTTCTTGTTTGTTGATGTAGGTGCTGCCTTAATTTCTCTGCCTCTCTCACTTTTCTCTTTACTAATCACGAGCGTCGTAAAGGGAATGAATTTGGTTCCTATGTTCACACTACCCATTTTCATCGTTGGTTTCCCAAGACCTCAATCTTTTTGGAAGGGAGTATGGTTTTTAAGAAGTTGTGGTAACGAGACTCAAAAGATTCTGCCAGTTACTAGCAGCGTAGACTGGACAATTTATGCAGATGTTGCTCCATTTCTCATACATGAGTTTGCCAAACACAGTGACATAAATAAAATTGGTACGTATTTTATGATTTTAAAGATTTCTGGACTTCCTTAAAAGTTTTTTGTGTGTATGTAAATAAAATGCCAAAATATTTTTGCAGAGTTTGAGCCAGGGACATGCTTCATTGCCAGACATGAGGATAGACTGATATTTTTTCGGATCGTTAGTGCCGGCTGGAAGTTTATGTATGTTCAACTCAAAGGTTTGGAAATTCAAGAGCAGACGTCCTGTCATCATCAGGTACGTTTCTCATATCAATTTTTAAGCTGAATTTAGTGAATTTACTAAAACAGCAGCGGCCAGACCACAATGCCCTTTGCGATATTGCGATATGTGAGACCAACATATTGAATAATGATATGTGTGTATTTATTTAACGATGCATTTCCTGTAGGAGGCGGCATGGATCGACGAAATGTTGGGCAAATATCTCCATTCTGGTACAACCTGTTTCACAGAAGCTCGTACTTGTCCAATGGGCGTTCTAAATTCATTAACTCCCATGCTTTGCTTGAGCGTGCCATCCTACTCCGAATCAAAGTCCCAACTTCCCAGTTTTCTGAGCCAAACGGGGAAAGTAATATTCCGGGAAATGTTTTTTCGGTCATTCTCATATTTGTGGATCAAAGGAAATCCGGCGTTTCAAGGGGAGTCCTACCGTCGCCCCATTGCCAGCGGTGTTCCTCTGGGTAAATGTGTGACAGTATCACGAATTTCATCAAGGCTACGGGAACAGTCCGCACTTAGAAATGGTCACACTACCTCTGAGGACCGAAACAGTTTCCAACTGAGCTCTATTGCCCCTCCTGGCTCTATGTCCAGTCCGGATTATAATGGGAATCGGGCGCAGTCTTTGATAAAGGATGCCACCTCGGAGGAGAGTTTAGGGAGCAGCATGGGATCACTTCGTGGAACAAGCGCACCAATGCGACAACACCCATCGCTGAGAGATGTTTCAGCTTCTAATTGGACGGGATCCGTAAGTTATCCCCTTATTCCAGGTCTTCCAAATCTGGCCGTTGAGGATTCAGAACTAGAGAGCTTACCTTATGCATTCAACGGTACAAACGAAAATACTGCTCCAACGGAAATTACAAATTCAGCAATTTCCCCTCCAAGTGTTCATAGAAATGGCATTGGTTGGGATGGCCTTCCACAGCTGTGGATGAAGCAGTGCGTGGGAGACGCCATTCCCCACAATGCTGTCAAAGCGAGGGTAGAGAAACTCTGCTGGAAAGCTTGGGAAATTGCTTTCGGCACTTATGATGGTGAGTGAATTTCCCAGAGGAAAATGTTGCGCAGTTGTAATGAAATCATATCATTTGCATTAATAATACTTAAACATAATATAAAATACTTATGCAACCTGACTATTCTGTGGTATATGAACATTTCCATTTTTCTTCATTATATGTAATTATTCAGAGTTGTATGAAGTCGACATGGCTCGCTTCTTTCGACGAGAATTTGCCAAGAACGTGAGGACAGCGATCATTCATGAGAAATCTGATTTCGAGGAGCTCGCCGTGAGAGCATTTCGGTAACATTTAACCACTATGCTTTTCACAACTTTTCACTCTGTAGGAACTTCATAATGTGCATAAATTCATTTATGGCAATATTTTGCTAAGTGAGCTGCATGACTTTATAAATAATTGAGCTTGAATAAAATTATATCACCCACTAAAAGGTATGCGTCCAAGTTGACTCTCGATGAAATCTATGCTAACGGGGTGGACGTTGAAGATTTCCTTCCCGTTTCATCAGCCCCACAAAGACAAACCAGAAGTAGTGTGGGCTTAGGTGAAAATACGTCGGAAACAGCCGCAGCATCCGTCTTGGCTCGAAGTGAGGAGGACGAGCAGGATATCTTTCAGCAATTAGCCAGCTTTGAGAAAGCTTATCAATTTTGCTCATATGATGAAGTTCCGTACTGGATGAACGACAAGACAAAGCACATCGTCTCCATATCTGCTGATGGAGACAAGAATATCTTAAGGCTATTTAATTACGAAAGCGAGGGGGTGGAGTTTTCCGTTGGAGAGCTGAGTCGGTACTGTGTGGAGGGAGTATGGGCCAGTCTGAATACTGAGCTGTTATACTTTACGTCGGATGATGACGAAAGATATTCAATCCAGGTAGGTCAAGGAAATGCAAAAGTTCATGCATGTAAACTCTTATTTACTTTTCTACGCACACATCTTTATGGCTTAGAACGAAAATTTATTGTTGCTGATGTTCTAGCCAGTTGTGGCAATAAACAGTAAAAACGGCTTATTTCAATGAATTTGTGTGATTTCAGCACAGTAAGTACCTTTTACGAAATATCTGCGCTCAAAGTGCTCAAACCTTGGGATACCCCGTTTATGAGACAACATTTCGAGTAAATCTTTTCGACTTCTCGTTGGAACAAGTTTCGTCGAGTTGACTGAAGGAAGAGGAAGGCTGTCTGCTACATATGGTTCACAAATTTATATTCATTAATTGTGAGATGCGTACTACTTGACAAGATGGAATAATAAAAGTCACTTCTGGAAATTCATAAGATATTGTGGTTGAGCAAATTCTTTTTTATATCCACGAATGGAACAATTGTAAACTTAGGCACAAAATGGAGAGAGGCACGTGAACAGTAATAAAAATGGAGGAAGTTGTTAAAATGCTCATGGATCGACTCGTTTCATGCTGATTATAAAATTGAGCCTGTGGCTTTTATTCGCTTGCTAATGGTTTAGCTATCATGCTCATTCATATTACATATACCCATATCATTTGTCATTAAGTTTTGTTTATTGAGAAATTAAACGGAGAAACTGTCCGAAAGAATGTTCTAAAACACATACTTTTTATTGAGTGAGCAACATTTTCTCTATAAATGTTCGCTGTCGGATTGACACACTTTCCTCGCCAAATGTAAATACTTTCTGTGGGATCCTTGCACACAATATCCTTCAAGCTCCCCTTTGCCGTCATTTGTTTTGTGTATTGCCAAACCATCGGTCCATCTTCTGTACTTACCATGCAAGGGAGGATTAAATTCTCATTCTGAAGGTTATTTTTGGCAAGGATGAGGTAGGTCGACGAATGTACGATTGAAATAACGTTCAAAGAAGAAAAATGAATTTCCTAAATATACACATGGGATGTTGCTAATAGTGAAACTGACGTACACCCACACACTGTGGTACACCCAGGTTTACCAAAGAACTAATCATTTATAAACAGCAAATCTCCTGGCAAAGAAGCCGTCTTTGGCTGTTGACTTTTCGGATGGTGAAATCCAACTTTTAGTTTGATTGAAGAAGGCAATGGAAATAACATCTTCCATCATCATTTATGTTACAACAAGATTTTTATTGTTGTTGCTCAAGGGAATGCTTTAATTTCTACCATAAATTACTTGCACCGCGGGCAAAAACATAAATGACTTTGCTAAACTTTGAAGTTAATCAGGAGGAGTAAATAAATAGGTACTCCCTGAATGCCTTGATCAGCGTCAGTCTAAAAATGGAATTATTGGCAACACAGCACACAGTATAGCATTTCTCTTGAGAGCAGAATTAACCGTTTCAGAACCAGTGGCAAACATCTCTCAATTTTCGTTTTTCTATTTGTTGTTGTTTCATGTTTCAAGAGTAAAATGATTTCTTCAGAACGAAAAACGCCTAACAGCTGCCCATTGAAATGGTTTCTATTGTTGGTTCAGGTTGCAACAACTCTAATACTCCTTTCTGTCAAGGTGACAACTGTCAAATTATGTTTTTTCTTTTAAAAAAATACTATAAAATAAATTGGATTGGGAAAACCTGAGAAAAATTGTTCAATTTGTTCTATAAATAGATCAATTGCCAACCCATTGACGATATTAGATCGAGTTACACAAAATATCCAAGCCCACCGATCCAGGGTCAAGTTGAGACATACCAAACTCCATTTTACAAACTTTCAGGAGTGACAAAGAATTTGAGGTCATATGGCGCTAGGGCAGGGTAATGCTCAAGATTTGCAAATGTTTGAGATGAGCTTAATTGAAATTAAAAGTCCTTTCCTTACAAGCAATTTAATATAACTTAATTTCAGCACAACATCCGAGAGAGCCCCAGTGGCAAGCAGAGACTCTATTGATGACGCATCTGAAATTCATGCCTCCATGCTGGGTTGATATAGTCACTAATTAATTTTCCCATTTCTTGGGAAGAGAAAAAAACTCCATACATTTATTCATTGCACTACGGTCACAAATTAAATGTGAATCTTTTGAAGCATGTGAATGGAATAAATTGCAAAATTATGTAAGGAATAAAGTTTTGTATTAAAATGAATTTAGAAGCGCACAAGGTGGAGAAATTGTTTCCTAGACACATAATATTTCGTTTATTCTTGCTTATTCAGTACATGTAATATATTTTGTACAAATATTTTTATATAGTTAGATATTTCACGAACACAGATCTGGTAGAAGCAAAACTAGAAAACAAAATTAATTCACTCATCAACTACATGCACACATTTACACATCTTTTCTCATACTTTTACATATACTTGACGAATAGTGACACAGGGAAAAGTTAGTTAATATTTCTGTACAGGGTTTCATTCACCTTATAATTACTTAATACTACTTGCTGTTGTAACTTAAAAAATAACTTTAAAAAGATTTCTCTTACAACTTGTAACTTTACTTCGTTTATTAAAAGGAAGTCTATTTCAACAGAGAAATTATTATGATTAATTAAGTATTACATTAATAAACTTTTGAAGCGAACAAACAACTAATGGTAATAAATCTTTTAAAACTTGTGCCTAAAATTAATTTCTAACTGCGGATTTTTCCAGTAGCAATAGTAATACAAAGCCGTTACACATAACAGTAATTTTTTTGTCAATTTTTCTTAACTTCAACTTTTTGTTATCCACTTTAGTTTTTCTTATGAGCATACGCGGTAGCATGAACAGCTCTGCATTTCCCATCATTTTAAATAATCATGTAAAATTATTGCCATACCTGTAATATAGTTTGCTTTTCATCGTCTTATCTTCAATTAAGATATTCACTAATTACGATATTACTTTTAGTTACGCTTAGTACATTTCTTAAAGACTTCTGGTTTTTTCTTTTGTGATTTTCTCTCTTTATATAACAATAATCTACGTGTGCGGACATGGAAAAAATCGTCAGGTATCAGCCTACATCTCTCGCTTTTATTTTTTTTACCCGAAAGCTCTTGGATGTATCAAATATAGTATATAGATTCTTTTCTTCTCAATTTATGTGCCATTTGCGTATTTGATGTATGTTTGCATATTTCTAACGATCGACCACAGTTTGTAGTTTACAAGGACAAAACGATCTCGTACAGCTATGCCTATCCCTACACGCTCACTTAAGTAGCTAAAACAGATTAGATTCTGTAACCAATGTCGAGGCATAATCTTTAAATAGCTATCCAATTATTAACACCTTTGTACCTGGTGGTGGTGGTGAAGGCTCCTCCAACTTGATGCTGAAGACGCCTACAAACAAGCATTATGCACACACAAATTACTACTCAACAATAACAACTTTTACTTACTTTCACTGGCTAACGTGTAGTAGACAACTCCCAAATACTAAAACCATGCACACAGCGTTTATTTAATTGTGCAAACTTAATTAACGTGTCTGAGTATTTCCTTCGTTTGATAGTTATAGTCACTGTTTTAAATCTGTGATCTGATCTGTATCAATCAGCTCGTTTCGGAATAATAACCCAAATGTAGTAAATGATTTCGTTTCGAGGTCAAACTCTTACTACTTTATGACTTGCAGTGCTCTGAATCTAACTAATTATGCATTATTGCAGTCTATTCACTGACTGATACTCCTATTTTTTGTATATAAGTTTCTAATTCTTAAATGACTCTACTTTTACTTTAACTGTACTAGAAATTGCGCCGGATGTTATGCTGCTGCAGAGCAGTTCTAAAAAACTTACAAACGTTGATTTATAAGTGTATACGGAATATCAGTTATAAACGGACAAGCTGAAAAAAAAACTTTCACAAAACCTCGATTTTTGTTTCATTTCTTTTACGGACTTTACTCTTCGGATTGAAACAAAAGAATTGGCAATTCGCTCCAAGATTGATAGTTATTTTTCAGCAGCGTGTTCAACTGTCATTTTCGTATTGTAGTTAAATAAAAATCCTTCGTTAGTAACTTTGACGATAAGATTAGGTTTTTACCAAACCATCGGAACTCACAGTTTTATTTGTGATCAATATTTGATACTCATTGCATACCGGTAAAAGTCGGTGAGAATCTACTCAGTCTCATTTAGATTCGCTCTTCATTTTCTCCTTCCCCGGTTTAGTATTGACGTTGATATTAATTTAAATGCGTTCTGCTGTCACCTTATAGGACAGACGCGCTCACTAAAATTCACGCTAATTACAAAAATGTCAATTTCATTCGAAACATTAACCTAAACATGAAGGAACTTTAAAAATATGCGCTGCATTAACCACTCATTTTATTAAACTCTTACTCATAATATTCATTTGCTTTTTCATGTATAAATCTAAGTGTATGGAAAGTAGTAAAGCTTACTCATTAGGTGCAACACATATAGTAAGTATATACGAACATTATAAAAGTTACATAGTTTACGCAGCAGTAAAAAACGTATGAAAACGGCGCTGGAATTGTTCAGAATGAAAACATATTATGCTATGTGGAAACGGTAGTTGGCAACCAACTTTTGTTATTCGGTAGTTTTGTAGGAAAAGATTTCGGCTACAATATCCGTACATTCATCAACAATAAAAAATGTTCAATATCAGAGTGGCTTGAAACTGAAAGCCCAATGAAAAGAAACGCGTACATGTCACACACTCTGAGAAGTCTTTCTTTTGAATACATTACCAACGTAAAAGTTGTGCAGCGGTAATTAAAAGTTAGTTTAGAAATATTTGACTTTAAGATATAAAGTAGAACGAAACTGTACTTCAAATTGAGTTACAAAAAAATTATACACTTTCTAAACATGCGGAGACAGTCATTGAATGTAGTTTTAAATAAATATAATAAAGTGGTTAAAATATGCTCTTGTCGCTTGTTTAGTGGACGACTATAAGTAGAAAACGATTAATCAGCAAAACATTTAGATCATGTAAAAACTAAAAAGTATACAAAATTTGCCGTCAGTAGCCATTTGCGTAATTTGCAAAATGCCTTGTGAGGCTTTGTCTGAAAATTGGGTTGAGCAAAATAGATTTGACACGTAATATTTTGGGATAAACATGGCAACTCTTCTTTAGTTTCTCAATTATTTCCCCTCACACACACTCGTAAAACTTATGTAGCACTATAATATACATAATTATTTGCAGAGATTACAACATTAACATTAAATTTCACGTTATTATCCTAACTCTAACTAAAATTACCTTTTATGATTTCTCTACACAGTAATTAAATTACAAGTTCGACTACCAAGTTCAAAGCTGACTAAGTAGAGTAATTCAAAGGAAATGTAGGAAAGCTTTCAATGACGATTCATAATATCACAGGACGCAGCAGTGTGAAAAGTTTTTATCCGTCGCAAATCGCATCATGCACAGAAACAGTACATCATCATAGCACAATAAAACGCAACGAAGCGCAAAGGAGATTGCTGATCGTCGAATGCCCACTTTCTAAACGATTGGATCGCTTGAAGTGTCAACGGTTTCCATGCCTTCGGGAGGGATACGACCATTGCCGTTATGCACAATGACCCCATTGACATGGCCGTTAGGGGGAGCAGCAGCGATTTGACTGGCTAAAAATGATTCAATGCTGGGAGGAGGAAGAAGAGGGGATGGACTAGTCGGTGTAGGAATAGTGCCTCCATTACTCGAACTCACCATTGACTCAACACAACGGTATAAAAGTAAGTAGTCGTCCTGAAGAGAGAAAAAAAATCATTTTTGTCAGTTTACTTTTAATTTCTAAAGATTGTCTTTACATTGCAACTTTATATGATTTACTATTACTCACCGGTGTTTTCCACACACCCGGACGTTGTTCATGGTAAAGCTTTGCATACATGTAAATATCTGCATGATTTTCATAGTGAATTTGCTTCATGCAAGTGGTGAGACAACAGAATGTGGCAGCTTCCGTTCCACCAAATCTGTAATTGGGTTCAAATATGAAATGAATACCTCAGAAATAAAATCAATGGGGCAATATGAAGAAGTTCTTGCAACTGAATTTTAATCAATTTGTTCTTACCTGTCCACTACTGCAACAGGCCCGGAATGAGATTCTCGAATGCATTCCTGTACATACGTGATAAGATCAAGGACAGATGATATTGGAGGTGGGACCGAGTGAGGCCACATCGGACAGTGAACCATTTTGACGGTTAGATCGTAATCATCTTGAAGTGATTGAAGTGAAAAATCTCTACAGATAAATCCATTGTTATCGTTTTCTTGCTGATTGTTCACCCTAAAGGTGTCGTAATCTTGGCCTTCATGAGGAGCAGGCCAGAATGTCGGATATTCTTGATCGTCCATCGCTGTGAGTACGACCACAGTTTGAACATTGTGATCCCATAACATTTGCCAAAAAGAATCTACGGGTTGATTAATGAAAAAGTCATGTTTTAGTGTCCAATTCGAAGTATTATTTTTAAATTAGATAAATTAATTTACAAACCTGTTGTACTATCGAGTGGATGTTGAGTTATAATAAATTCTTGAAGTCTTCGAAACCCTATCGAATAAAATCCAGTAACTCATTACACAATGTTCTTTTGTAAGTTTTTGAAATTTTCGCGTTTAGTATTGTGAACCAACGATTTACCTGGAGCAAATGTGGCGTTGATATATTCGCTTCCTTCTACACCCGGTTTGGGCGTGATTGAAACCCTGTAAGCATCTGTGCAAACGTTGTCAATGTTCCTGTTTTTTCCAAGATTGCACGCCTTCAGTGCTGCAGATTGATGAAAGTCCTTTGGTGAAAACTGTGTTACGAGCTGCAGATACGGAATTATATCTCAATTAGTAATGCATATCACCAAAATAACGGCAGTAAATTATGCACAGTTATTACTTTTATTATTCTTTATTTCAGCCATTTTATTTACCTTATACTGCCGTTCAAGTAGGCAAGACACTTCAGATTTTTCATCGGCATAGCTGCCTGACAAAAGACTATGAATGTATCTTGATAAGTATGCAATGTTCACGTTAGTCTCACCGCTAAAAATTCAAGAGTAAATGAATATAATACTTGGGAAAATGCTTTTAAAAATGAATAGACGGTTTAATGACGAATGAGATACCTCTCGATTGCTTCGAGCATAGCATCGTGAATGAAAATATACTGCTCTTCAGTCTGTACTAAGAAATTTCTCTGCTTTCGAATGTGATTCAGAAATCCGTAAATATTCAGATCTCCTCTCGCTCGAATCTGACGTAACATGGCATCCAGAACAATGTATGTCCCAGTTCTTCCAACTCCAGCGCTACAGAGAGATTCGATAAATTGATTATGCGTGATATAAGCAAGGACAAAGTCGCTCAATCCTACACTAAAATACATTATCCAGGTTCCATTTAAAAGTCTACCTGCAGTGTACAATAATTGGCCCAGCATCCTGAGGGTTTGCAGCAGAGGACTTTTTAACAAAGCTTAAGACAGGAAGTGGATGGCTGGGTGTGCCATGATCTGGCCAATTTGTGTAATGGTAATGATAAACCGTCCTTTCAACAATTGTTTGCTTCTTCTTCTTTAACTGTGATCCACCAGAAACCGGTTGATTATACTTTAAACGCGAATGCATAATTGGTTGTAGAAACAAAGGAAAAAAAAAACAAAAACGTTAAATTTGCAACACAACGAAAATAACTTCAAAGCGAAACATAAGAAACAATTAAAAATAGGTAATGGGTATGAGTTAAAAGTTACCTTGAGGTGCTTTAGTGAGAACGTTCTAACTGTGTACGTAGACAAAATATCTTCTTTAACTAGTCTGACTTGAATGACTCCATAGGTTTCCGCTCCTTCCTTTGGCCAATACATGTCACACTTTTTCTAATAATTAATGAGTCAATATCGATTAGGATACTATTTTAAAATACTTTAAATAGCTTCCATGCAGTGTTTGAAAGAAATCTCACCCTGCCTCGTTCCACCAGATTAGTTATCATGACTATGATGTGCACGTTGTGTTCATACACCATCCTCCAAAAGCTTTTAAAAAAAATAAAAATTCGTATTAGTAATCAATTAAATAATTTTTAATAAAAAATTAAATTTTAAATTTAACTAAATTTTAAATTTATATATATTTACATCTAGAGAAAATTAAACCGAATCTTCTGTTATGAAATATGCTAAAATTCATCTTCGTGTTACATGTTTT
This sequence comes from Cyphoderus albinus, assembly GCA_021029165.1. Classification (NCBI taxonomy): domain Eukaryota; kingdom Metazoa; phylum Arthropoda; class Collembola; order Entomobryomorpha; family Paronellidae; genus Cyphoderus; species Cyphoderus albinus. The sequence goes on along the minus strand of VYYJ01000004.1, from coordinate 134,330 downwards.
TAAAAGTATAAAATTACCTGTCGAAAGTAGAAGGAAGAGGCCCTTGAGTGCCAATGTAAGCCTGGGGTTTGCGAAATCCATCTATGTAATTGGCATTCACATAATCCACACATTTCTTCTGTCCAGGCATTGGCTGTAAGCGAACCCGTGTGTGGTCATCTAAAAACGTTTGAAAAGATTTTTTTTTAAATCGAGACCATTCACCTTTCGTCAAGACTGTTATCATAAATAGATGTCAGATCTTTGTACATATTTTGTATTAAGTTGTAAAGTTTACTAACATGCCACAATATTCAAATAACGATTTTTCTGTTTATTTTCAGGATGTTGAGAGTGCTCTGAAGCAAAATCTTCCTGAACAGATGCCGACTGAATGAGTTCGTACTCTTTGGAAAATCCTATGTCGCCATCCGCATGTAACTCGCCAACATGTTTTGGGAAAATATGGGCTGGGATTGCACGTTTTAGTTCGTCAGTCGAGTCTCCTTCCCATCCTGTGCCGCCACAAAGTGGTGGAATGCGCGGTGGATCATCCAAATAATAGTATGCTCCTTGGAAGCAACGTCTGAGAAAATATGAGGTTCAAATTATTCTTAGCATTTCCTATCATGAAAGCAAAAGTTGGTTTAGTTGGATAATTTACCTCCAAACTACAACGGCAATAAGAAGAAGCAAGAGAGCAAACGACGCGCAAACAGTCACTGCTACCATAGTAGGTGTGAACTCATGTGCCGTCCTAGGTGACGTCTGTATTTGTACTTTCTCACAATTAGGTTTCATCAAGATTTTTCGAGAGTCTGAGAATTGACCCTTGTACACTTTCTCCGTTTCCAATACACTCCGAGTGCCTCCTCGTACTCGTACCTCGTACATGATATTTGTTGTCATGTTTGGCAGCACGGTCTGAACGAAATGAGAAATCGTATATAGTTTTATTAGATTACAGACACTATTTCCCTGACACTGACTACGGACTATGCCTACTTTATGGTAAGGTTGAAATGAAACTCACGTATTGTTTATTAGCTTCTGCGTTAGCTGTGACTGTGATTTCCTCAAAGTCTTTCCATTCCTCACTTCGGTAATCTATGTAGAAGAAATCGATGGAATTGTAGAATTTTGTCGGTCTTTGCCATTCAATGAAAAGAGCATCTTCCGCCAGACAAGAAACATTAACGATCCTCGGTGGACTGGGTCCTCGCACGTCCGTCTTTACAACGATTGGATCAGAAGACTCGCCTTCGTTCTTCCAAGTGAACGGCTTCACCCACACTTTGTATTCCATGAAAGCCTCTGCAAATTCATGCCATGATGAAAATTAAAACATTACGTCTGACTCTGTCTCGGAAAATATTCCCATCCACACTTTGTAAGTTCGTGAGCCGTGAATTTACCTAATCCGCCTATAGCAAATTTCATGTGTTCCAAGGGCTGCTTGACGGTTTCCACACCTGTGAAATTTCTCCACATATAATATATTCTGTAGCCCTCGATTTTCCCGTTGGGCTTGGCTGGCTCGGACCAAGAAAGTTCCATCATTGAATCCGTGACCCATGTTACCGTTACGTTTCGTGGTTTTTCGGGAACTGCAGATTACAGGAAAGGAAACAAACGGGCGGTTACATTAAGTTTCAACGCGTACCCATTCAGACAAAAGTCATCATTATTTTCAATCAGTCATCATATCGTAATTACAATTTTCATACGTTGTCATTTATTAAATAATACTTCTCTCATCTTATATGGCCAAGATAAGAACATCATACTTTTCATGAGAACAAAAAATATTAGATAAAGTCATGGGAAAACGTTTAGGTAGTGCAAAACTTTTGTGCAGATCTACAACATTATTTGAAAGTTAATATGCTTTCCATATGGCCCCACAAATACGTTTATCTTAAATGATATTATTCGTATGTTTTAAACTAAACAGTCGTCAAGTTGGAAAGTCGAAGCGGATAGCGACCAAATGTGGCAAGAAACGTCTTATATGATAGACATGCATGATAAAATCCAAAATTCATTTTGCATTTTTACGATGACCTAAATAAACTTTTAAAAGTAAATATTTCTGCTTAGTATCATCGTCAATAATTGTTCCGATTGTGTGGCGTTTGAATGTACAGTACACAATTTTTAACTATCGAGTATTTTGTCGGGAAGGTGTAAATTCCGCATGAAAAGTTTAGAGTAAAAATTTAAATATTTTTACGACAACATTAATATGAGATGATAGATAATAAAAACGTTTTGCAAAAGTTTTAATGAATTTGAGTAAATTCTTTTTCAAGGACTAAGTACTGAATGCACTAGATAATACAGACTGGGGCAAGCTGGGATTAGTTATGAAAACAATTAATGTTAAAAGGGATATTAAAATATCGCATCGAAAGTGGCTTTTCTGTATTATAGCGATACCCAAGCATTTTTTTCAGATTACAACGTAGGAAAACTCAATGATGCAGATGTATCAATCATATAATCATAACTAGTTACTCCTACTCAAACTCTTTATGACATCACAACTTTTTAACAGCCGCACCATAAAAATTTAGTACAGCATAAAATTATTAGCTGATGGAAAATTTACTGCTTTAGCGTGCGTAAAAAAATTCTTGAGAAGGATGAGTAATTGCGTTATAAAATCAAATTCCTATTTTAGGAAAAGAAATCTATAAACTAATGCGCATTCCATTCTAGATGAAGATGAAAAGTCAATTAAGGTATCTACGACTCTAAGGTTAAGACTTCCGCTCGCCTATATCGATGGCAAGGGACTTGAGTAACATCTTGCTTGAAACCCATAGTAATAATTGAAAATAATTGAATTACTGTAAAAATCTTGATCCGTAGAGGTAGAATTATCTGTGAAACGACGAATCTGGTAGTCGTCATCAAGTTCACCCCCATCCTCATAGCCCCCTTCTTCATCCCTTGGCACAGTTGAACCACTGTTGTCCGCATATGAATCCGTGATTTTGTTAATATCCTGCTGATGATTTTCTTCCACGATATCGTCAAACCTCAAATATTTCCTTTCTCGGTCCGTCGAGCCAATCACGGTGTCCCTGGTTGACGACGATGACAGTGGCTCAAGAAAAGGGTACTCAGTGTCTTGTATAATGTCAGCGACTTTGTCGTGATCGTGACGAGTTCTCGTTGTCGTGGGCGAGGCTTCAGCAAATGCTATGCTTCCTTGTTGGAAATGTATTGAAAGGAGCGACACTATGAGTAATATAAACTGCGTCGACATTTTCTTTTGAGGAAATGGAGCTCTTAGCTCAAGTCGATTTCCACGAGTATTGTTGCTCTGCGTCGTCGAATTCGCAGTCTGGCAAGCGTGACCATCACCGCTGGGGTTGCGACGCTGATGGTAGTTGTGAATGGAATGGGAGGTGACATTTTCCCTACCTAAGTCATGTTCTGCTTGCTCACAACTATCATTATAGCTTCGTACAATTATTTCTTCACTATGCAAAGATAGCAACGGCTCTGCGGACAGCGGCGTCTTCGCATGGCCGCTATTGCATCTATCATTAATTACAGTCTTATACTCAACGCGATGACAAAACCCAACATCTTCGTCAAGACGTGAATCATACTCACTTCTGGCGATCCCACATCGACTAGCACTATTCCTAAGACTATAACTAGCTTCATTATAGGAGTTAGCAGCTTTCATTGTTTTAGTGGTTTCACTATCAGTCCCGCTATATAATATATATATAGCCTTTTCAGCTTTATTACACCATCCTGCTAATAATAGTGGAGGAGTGCGGATTATCGAATACTTTGCAGTCTTCTGGTAGAAAGTGTGTAAATGTATGCAAACGTATCAAATCCTGTTTAGCTTTTAACCCTTTCCATCAGATCTGAGAAGAAACGTTCTTTACTTATTGTTGTTATTATTAATAATGCATTGTTTCACTTTTTACTTCAAAACCATAGATATTATCGAACTAATGTAATACAGGTAATTTATTGTTATTAGCGGCGGAGAAGAATGTATGTAAGTATGTTGATTGGACGATGATATGTGTTAATTTGCTTTTATTATTTTTCAAAGGAAAATTCTTAAATTGTTGTTGGCTTAGGGAAATAAAAGGAAGATGAGATCTTGGTATTTTAATTTGATAATAGTTATTCTTCGTCTTGATTGTAGCCGTGTTTGGATTGGTTCTTGTGAGGACACATTTCTTTGTTGCTGTTGTTGTTGAAAGATTTTTTTTTTGGAATGGGAGAGCGAATGATACTCTCCTGATATTGATAGAAGAATCGATAACCTCAATTATTGAGGCTCAATATAATAAGGATTTTGGTATTGGAGCGTATAAAATCGCGTGTGATTGTGTTTTAGCGAACCGAATTAAATGTCGAGAAGGATTTTGTGATGAAATGTTTGAGTATAGAGTTAGTAAACTGGATTGCTTTTTCACAATTCATTAAGCAATGTCCAAAATCTATATAATGTATGTATCGTGGCGACAAAAGTCACAGTAAAAAATTACTTGTAGGATCAATAGTATTTAGGAAATGACAAAAGTGATATAGAATGTAGAGTAAAGCGTTCAAAGTGAATGCAAAGTTTGATTAATGTCTCTCACAGAACAAAGTAGATAGTAAACAGCACAGTGCTGACCAGGCGGTTACAACGTAACGTAACGACACAGTAAAACTGTTGTTTGTGTTTGAGCCTAAAGCTTTAGTCACCTAATTATAAACACTTTATCACAATCACAAGTGGACATCCGTGTAATGTGACATTTATTGCTCTCATGCTTTTTTGACTTTCTCTGTTTGCAGGTGTCTTATTATTGTAAAGCTACAGTCACACAAAACATGACTATTCATGTATTTTTGCAATTGCAATGTCTCAATTCAACTTGTAAATTGCATTTACTCTCTCGAGTTGCGCGGGACAGAGTCACAAATTACGCGCGATTTTAATTAAACCGAAGCTGCTGCAGAGATGACTTGCGACTGTTTCACACTTGGGAGGAAAGACGGGAAGTAACAACAAAACAGTGATGATTAGATGCAAAAATTTGAAGCATTTCCTTTTCATGTATTAGCTGTGGAATCCTCACTGATGATGATTAAGCAAAGATAATTTAATCCATTTTGATTGCATTAGCTTCGCAATGTGTTTCCCAAATATTTAGGAAAGCAGATTAGATCATTAGGTGTTCGCCTCAACTTTCAAATCATGGCATGCAATTAGTAATTACATGCAGTCCCTCATGAAAAACTCTGCTAATTATGTGAACAAATGAACGCTTGTTGGCTTGTTTTCACTTAATAAGTCACTGATTTAAAGTGATTGTGGGCTGGACGCCCTGTCGTTGGAAGTGACAATATGTAAAAAGTGTATAGAATTGGTACAAACTTTTCATAGAGCTAATTTGTGCTTCCCTTTTTTTAAAGATATTCAATAAATGATTAACGTATTCTAGTCTTTTTTGGTATTCCAAAGTATAAAATCTCGCTAGGGTTTGTCTTGTCTACTGAACTAGAAGCACTTAGCACTCCTGTGAGAAGAAAGGACTTTGGTTGAACACTTGCAATTTTTATTGCTCCCGATGGTCATGATTGACGAGAAAAAATAAACTTCACAATTTCGCCGTGCTTTTTCCTTGCAAGCTTAATCTCCGTGACCTCGCTCCCTCCTCATTCCTAGCACTTTTAGTATCCTTCATGTTTCGAGCAAAAACAAGCAATTCTTGTCACTTCTCCCAGAAGTGAATCACACAAACCATGTCTTTTGGCAAAAATGAGGAAATTGAGGAAAAGAACAATTATCTTTTTGTTGTTTTCGATATGTGTAAAAATCCTACGGGAGAAAAGGCAGTGCAGGCTGGCGCGGTGCTCTCTCTTCCTTTTCCCTGACTACAGCACTCCTCTCTTTGCCATTATTTTCTACGGTATAACATAAAAAGTTCCGACTTTTTTTCACGTAGCTAGATTCGACTACAGAATTCACTGCATCTTCAAAACATCTTCATTGTGCTTTTTCTGCCTATGTGCACACTGCATGCTATTTTTTACATCCAGCAACACAATGGCCCACAACAAAACAACATCAGCGGGTCTCTCTCTCTCTCTCTCTCCTACTTGCTCATTTTCCCGTGCATTAAAAATAAGTCGAAAGAATCGAAACGACACACGCAAGAAGAAGCAAAACACTGAAACACTGCTCCTCTGCTTCTGGTACCGATACCGACGACGACGACGGTCGTCGTGTTGCTAAAGATGAACTAGAAGAAGAGGTGAAGATGATGATGATGGATTTGCCAAAAAACGAGTCAAGATAAAAGATGCAGGAGAAGAAGTTTGAAGGATGTAATAATAATTGCAGTGTGTGGCAGCAGTAGAAGAAGTCTCAGTAGTCACTAACATCGTATTCGAAATGGAACTAAAGAAAGAGTCTCTTTTTTGTTGACATAAAGCGAATGCTCCTGCACTCTAACTCCTACATTCGATTCACAAACCTCTTTTTTATCGTCCTCTCTCTCAATCTGCTGCTGGCTGTGCGGTGTGGTACATTATTATCTGACTGAATCCATTTATTCGGTTGGCAACCGTATATATCTCTACAAGTACACGATGCGTGCGTGCATGTGTAGAAGACTAACACTGCATCAACTTTTAGTATTTCTTCGAGCCAAGAGTAAACGCCCGTGTTGAGCCAATATCAAGATACTTTAGGTTTAGAGAAGGAAAAAAAGTAGAGGGTTACTTTTGCGTGTCTCGTGGTGGCATAAGAACTCTGCTACTTTTGAGCTGCGTGAACGGATCAAGAAGGCAATGTAATACGATGGAGCTGAGGCGATCGAATAGTGTGGCATTGTAGGGCAATGCAAACTCTCTTTCTACAACCTTAAAGAAAGAGCTCCTTTACAGGCAATCCAATGTAAATCTGAAACGATGAGCATGTGTGATTCTCTAGCATAGAATTGTTCTTTGGGAAGGTTGTATATTCGAAAAGGAGACTGACTTTTAATGAGTTTGGAGTCTTCCTTCCCTTCTTTTAAACATGAGTTGAAACTTCATCTTTTATGCAAGTAAATATGTATGATACAAGACAAGCAGAAAACTCCTCTGGTTTTGACTTGGTCTTAAAAATTCCATGTTCTCTCTGCCGTGGATAAATGTGAAGAAAAGATTTATATATAAATTTCAGTTACAAAAAGATGTTCATTCTTTCCATTTTTTTTGCCAGCAGCGTAGTCGATGCCAGCATCTTTTCCAAAATAAAGAGGAGCTGGAATTTTTAGTGGAAATTTAGCACGATTTTGTAAACCAATTTTTCCGGGCACCGGAAATGCTCTGTGAAGTTTTTTACTCAATAATGCAAATTTTCATGCTCGTCACGATGCTTCCGTGTAATTAAAGAGAAAATTAGCGCGAAATTCAGAGGAGGAGATGCCATGCCAAGTATTTACGACGACAAATTTGATAATGAAAAAGTCGAGTAGACTTTTGGAGAGATGAAATGACAGTACGGAGAATGTGCAAAAAAAATAACAGAGACGGTTTTTCTAAGCCTTACATTCCCTTCACAAGCATTATTATTACTAATTAAAAGCAGTTTTCTGTAGACAGAGTTTAATTACTCTTGTGTTGCTTAACATCCGTCCCTTCAGCAGAAATGTAGAGAAACGCACGTGGTGTTATGTTTGTGTATCAATAATAAAAAAACATGGGTAGGTACATACATTAGCACTAAAGACAGGAAATCGACTTCAATATGGACAACAAAAGTCACAATAAAAATTGTAGAGAAAACAAAGCGTTTATTTCTGCTTGCTTGCTTTATTACATGCTGCGCGCTTAAAGTGTAGCAGATTTTGTGATTAGTCTATTAAAGCCTTCCTTCCGTCCCTCCTCCGTTGCCTTTTAATAAAGAATGCGGCACCGACGTTTATGCAGTTTTTTTTCAAGCAGTGCCTAGTAAATCTGACAATGAGTAGGCTAAGTTCGTAGATGGGCTTTATGTCAATTCAATTTTATTCAAACTAAACTAAATATAATTTATGTACTTAGGCGTTATATTCCCCAAGTGTTTCCATTGTTTTGTTTTGCAAAGCGGTGCAGCATATCTTTAGGGCCTTATAGCAAGGGTTTTTAAGACAAGTACTATGGTTGTAAGCCAAAAGTCGTGCTAGTCTCTACAAATGTAATGAGGAATCAAGAAAGTAGCAGAAAGTTAGTTATGCTCTCAAGTAATGTCACCACAGTTGTTTCTTTGTCAGATATTTTTTTAAATGCCGTTTCGCAATTTCTTTTAGTAAGTCTAGCATCAAGGCTACATTGCATTAATTAAAAGTGTACAAGTATCACGTATCGGGATTTTCTAATTTGCGTTAAAAATTGCAACTCAATTAAGGCCATTTGCAATTGATTTGTGGCTATTGATTATAATTTACTAGTAATGGTTGAATGATCACGTGTCCCGCAAAGGCTTCTAATCAGCATTAAACCGCATATGTTTTGAAACATAAATTGGAAGCCGGTCGATCGGATTGATCGCCCAAAACAAAGTTACATCCAAATAAAATACTAATAGACAATGTGGTCTGAAATTTGGGAGCGAGTGGAGACAGGAAGTTATTGTTACATAACGTCAAAGTATAGAAGAATGATTGCATGGTTAATGTATACTTGAGGCATACCATTTTTCTGGGCTGACAGAGGCGCATTAGAAATAGGGTAGTTTGCAGGCTTGCAGTGTGTACAAATGTCTGTAGACACCACAAAAGTGCCTTTGATGGGAACACACGGAATATCACCACTTCACTCCGTTCCTCAGAAGGATTTTTTATAGTGAATCATCTATTGCTTTGGTTTTGTGACGTCTTCGTGACAAAGTGAAGAGAAACAATATAAATTTCACGAAAGATACATAGGAAATAAAACAAATGATAGAAAAGTAAATAAGATAAGCTTCGCATGTGGTCATTGGTTAAAAGTAGGAAAATAGAGAAAAAAGTAGCAGATGTACAGAAAACTTAACTTTCAATGCTACTGCTCCTGTGTGAGCTGTACTGTACTTTACTACCACACTTCCAGTTACCAGCATTTCATTTTGTATTAGTTCAAATGAAAGTGAATTGAAAGAGAATGAACTTTACGCACGCACGGATCGAATATCCAAAGTTTTCAACCTTTTTTCATATAATTATGTATAGAGCAGATCTATGCGGTACCCCCGTTTTATAGACATTTCTGGGCATACATCTTTAGAGAGGAGACTTCTTCAGATGAGAAAAAGAATGAGGGTGTTGTATTCCATTGAAGATGTCAAAAAAAAATTTGTGAGTTTCCACTTCTTCAACAGTACTACGATTCATATACATCCTTTGAACAGTTCGGCAGTAAAATGATCGTCGATATACTTAACCAAATATTGTATACAATAACGACGAAGAATATTTACTATCCCAACTTTAACATTTTATGCACTTTATGAAACACAATATTTTTGGACACGAGATTATACAATGATTATGATGCCTGATATACGAAATAAAGGAAAAGCCCACATCAAACATAACTTTTGATAGTAGTTGCTATATTTTGAACAGGCGTGCATCCATCATATCAAATGTTAAGATGCTGATGGTGCTTTCGCAACGAGTCATTATAAAAAAATACAAAACCGTCAGAAAAAAAGATTCTTTAGGCAGGCAAGCAGACATAGTGATAAAAACTTCCAAACATGGGGAGCACAAAATGATGGGCTGGAGGAGTTGGCTAATATTATATTACATACATAGCTATTAGATTATGCCCAGCATCCTATCATTTTGAGTAGCATCTATTCACTTAATGGCCTGGTTCCATTATCTACTTATGCTCACTTTGCAAATCCGATCAACGGAAGTGGAGTTAGCTTTGTCACTCCTACAAAAATGGAAGTGACTTTGCTGGGGAGAGAATTGAGCACTGGCAACCACGCCATATTTAATGTGTTTACCCATAATCCATATTCATTTCGAACGAGCTTGTGTAAATACATACATACACACTGCACACACACATTGACATGACATGTAAGGACAGAATACATTTTCGTAAAACGATGATACCATTTATGACGGTACTGTGCAGTGACAAAAAGACACTTTTTCATACTGACATGTCATCAGATATTGTGCACCTATTTTCTACTTTTACACACACGCTGACAGTTGACTCCTTGCCCAGCAACAAGGAAAAATCTCATTGCCAAACCTTATTCTTGAGCATAATCAAGGGAAGAAGTCTTTTCGATTAAGATACGTAAGAGTCAAGAGGAGCATTGTTCCATTTATTTTCACTGGATACTCTGGATTTGGATACTCACACCGCCCATGTGCGATATTTATACACGAACACCTACGCGCTCCAAGAAACTCATAAACGCACGAAGTACGCATAAATAATGTTGGCGTGTGTCTATGCGACTCTATTTATGTCGTTGTAAAACAACATTTATCCGTCTTGTGCTAATATTGATCAATCATTTCTGCTTCCTCAAGCCATGTTTGAATGAGCGATCTCAATTTTTTATCAACTCTAAGCCTGAAGAAACTTTATTGGCATCATGTATCTATAAATAAATAAGCATGTTCGCCATCATTTGAGTGAAATTGTATACGAAACATAAATAAACGCAAGATTCATTTCATAGCTCAGTCACTTTTACTTTCCTCAATTCGTCATTTTCAGAGGAGGAGGAGGAGGAACTCTGCTTGAAGTACACAGTGGCTCGGTGGTCTTCTTTATTTATCAATTTCTTTCAAGATATCTAAAGAGGATCGCCATGGCGCTGCTCGGTCACATGGTGGCTTTCAAAGTTTTAACAACTTTTACTTGCGGAGTGGCTGAATAGGATAATGAAATGGACATGCCTTAAAAGTTTCTCTTCATTCTCTCCACGATATGGACGCTCCCAGTAAATGAAGTACAGTAATCAAATGCATAAAAACTTTAATTGCTATTCCCATTTTACGCATGCAAGTGCCGTTGCCGCTGCAAAGAATTTGTAATAACAATCATAAAATACTTCATACTTATGAAGTTATTACGTGAGTAGGTGTGTTCACTGCTGAGTACTGAACACCTAACCAGTTAAAGAATGGCACAATCTTTACGAGTAAACATTACAAATAAAAAAGGTTAGCTAAACGAAATATCAGGGAACTTGCAACAAGCGCATGAATAAATTCATAAATCTATTATCTGTGTGGCACTGTCAATTCCACTGTCTTACGTACACTTATAACAATGTTAGTACTAGTGACTAAGTGTAGTTTATTTGTAATCCTAAGAAACGTCTGGTGCTTATACACCAATCAATTTCTACCTTGCCTTTTACACAAATTTTGATACCCCGAATCTGTAGGAGGAAGAGGTATATAATATTATAATGTATAACATTGGCATCATTGAGGAAAGTGAAAAACTACAAAAATTGCACCCAGTTAAATGTGAAATTTGATGATAATTATGCTGATGCGGTGGCACAAAAATAGATGCCATTACCATTGCTATTTATAATAGTGCAGCAAGGTAGCAGAATGAAATCATCTTATAGGTAGCATTGAAAAGTAAACAGAAATGGTTTCATCAAATCAAGCATAATCGCGTAAAAAGGTAAATACTCAGACATTTGCACTGTATTGAGATATATGCGATTAATGATCATAAATTATATCGTATTATACATGATTTGTTGCATTCTCCTGATGTGATACGTCCATTCTTTGGAGAATTTTCCCCTCTTTTGAAATGCAAGTTGAACTTAAGCATTTTAATGATTTTGTGGTTTTGGTTAATAATGGGTTTAAATAAACGCTCGGTGGTATGATGAGTGCGTAAAAGTTACTTCTATTGCATCCATGTCAGCCACATTCATCATGAGGATCAACTTATACATCCAGTTCGAATCACAATGCAAATGATTTAAGGGATAATAAAGGTGATAGATAAGTGCCCCATTGAAGCAGATGGCAAAAAGATAAAGATTATAAAAGTATATTATTATTATTATTATTATTATTATTACTTTTACATTTTCAGATTGAGCCAGTGATAACCTGCGGCAGGAGAGCAAGGAAGGGAAATGTGTAGGCAAGCCAGCGTTTTGTGTTTTTCATAGTTGATATTTAATGTGCTGTGCTCATTTCCAATGGTTGAATGCATTATATGAGACAGGCTCTGTTAATATGCGTGATGTGATATCGAGTAATTATGTAATTTTGTAATACTCATTGTTTAACTTGTTCTGATGGACAGCATATGTATTGATGTACACATGCTCTATTACTTACTGCAGTATTAAATCATTATTCGCAAAATTGCCTGATTATAAACTTTTTGTCGATGTTCAATTTGCATGCTTGATTATATTTGTGTGGTGAGATGTTGCAATTGCGACGTTATATTAATAATACAAATCAAGCAAGAAGTTAGTGAAACAACAGCAGCAGCACCACAGCTTATATAATATCAATACACGATATTTCATTCCTGAGCAATAGGACGAAAATGAAATGAACACTTCCGCTTAAATCAACCACGAACATTGCAATGCAAATAGGGACACTACACTATCCACATATTACACTGGTTTTGATATGTAAAAGACAACAGAAAGAGTTTACGTTCTGCTACATCATCATCATCATCATCGTTTCTCAAATCTGATCAGATTTTACCTACCTACTCATAACAGTCTTTTTATACTGCTTCTTGATGTGGCAAGAGAAGGAGCAGCACAGCAGTGAGATCCTTTGCTAATGTGCAGGTAAGGTAATCATTCTTATCAATTGCATCGTAGATGAAAAGTTTTCCATTGCGCATTTTTATTTCAGTTGTCAGTGATTGACTGCTAACTCCTACAAGCTTGAAGCCAAACCATGATAATATAAAATAGTGTACTGTATTTTGACCAAAACAATGAAATGGGAACATTTTTTTCTGAGAAATATGTAAATTTTATATTCATTTGAAGACGAATTTTATGTTATCTTCTTCTCCTTTATATAAAAAGAGATTACGTGTTCCTACACTATGATTCTCTTGATAATCAAAATGTATTCAGAGTGAAGTGAACAGCTATTGCCGAAGGGCTGTTGTCAAATGCGACATAAAATGCACTGCTACATGAGAATAAGTGCCTCATGTGAAAGTATGCACTTTTTCAATTTAATTGTGAATTTTGCTGCAAAATTCTCTCACGATCAAACGTCTTTCAATTATTTTATTATTACCTTATTACTATAATAATAACTTCAAAGCAGCACTGCACATGTTGCATTGTGGCTGTGGTGCTGTTATCACTTAGAGCCTTTTACTGACCTGCAGTTTTGTGGTTTGTAAAAGTAGACTGGGTTACATAAATGCAAATGTTCTTTCCTAAATTTGTTTGTTCGTAAGTTTGAATTGAAGATTGCCACAAGTCTCATGTATGCACTTTTCATCTAGACGATACAATGGAATGAGGTAATATCAATCAATAAGAAGAAGGAAAATGGAATATTTTTGTTGTATTCAAATATAGCGAATTGACCTACTAAAATGAAAAGTTTTTATTGGATTTGGGATTTGATGATGACGTAAGGTGAATGAGTTAGAGAATTAAGCATATCCAATATGATGGATGGATGAAACTACCGTAATTAAGTGTTAACCTATTAATTTTCCAATATATTAGCGGGGAACAAAATTTCAACAGTGGTTTTCGTGTCATTCAGGCTTTTTTGAAAGCAATGAAAATAAAATTACATTTATTTTATCCTTGAATTCACCACGTATTGTGATTATTTTAGCAATAAAATTTTCAGGATTTTCCATGACTTTCTAAAATTTATTATTTCATCCCACCTGCGACGTATGAAGGTGAGTAAAATGCTACACTTAATTAGTGAATGTGTTGATGACAGAATCAAATACGTGCGCTAGTAAGATTTAGCAATATTTTTTTTAATTAAAAAACCCTCATACTGTAATATGGTGCCTGGATACAGTCAAGTTTTCATAATATACAATGAGTCCAATGCCAATAATTGTGTCTGGTAAAATAGAAGGAAAATACGAAAGAAAATCACTGTATCTATCAAATAAGCAAGGGTTCAACACACCCCAAGAGAAACAGAATGGTTCTGCCAACGCAAACTCAATGCATGTTCATTCATTGCTTTCTTCCCGTTTCTGGTAACCATAGCCGGCTGAGCCCAGCCCAAATTTCACTGCCGCTTTTGATAAAAGCTTTCGTGGAAACTAACTCCTCTTCCGTCTGCTTGTCTACATATTCCTCTTTCTGTTCACTTCGTTCCAGTAAAATGCCAACGCTATGCGTAGATCTCAACGACGACGATGATGATGATACCACCGGAAACTCTTTTCTTTGCGTAAAGAAGGAGGAAGACACACCTTACGCACCAAAAATAACGCAAAATGTTATACAATGGATGCATTTCCCCCTTTTAGTTACCACAACTACACCATTTCACCGAAATTTCATTCCACCCAGTCTCATTATTATTATCGCTGGACTGTTGTACCCTCACCCGAAGTGATTCACGCGAATGTACTAATGGCATTAAGCAAAGGAAGTAAAGGGAACAGTATGCTTGAAGAAACGGGTACCAAACGAAAACCAGTGCAACCGAATCGGTGCGTAAATAAGCTGAGAAGAGGACGAACGCGTATAGTGTAGAAAATACCAAGGAACTCGGACCAACATTTCAGATGGAGAGAGAAACGTTCTTATTTTTACGTATGCATCACTCACTCACATCACATCTGCAATCTGCATCGTGAATTCTGATTTTCTGCTTCGAGAACTTTTAGTGGCTAAAATGAAATAAAGCCTTTTCCTTCTCCTCCTTTTATCTTTTTTATATACGAAATTTACTACGGCGTAAAGTCGCTTTACAATTTCACTCGAATGATTTTATTTTTATTTGCAGCTGTAAATACTTAAACGAAATAAAAATAGCGGCTATTCTAACTTAAGATGCTCTCGTTTTAAAATAAATAAGATGCAAATAACTTACTAGAGTTGGCCATTTGCTGCTTGCATTAACATTATAGTCGTTTCATTCATTGGCTATAATATTTTAAACCAGGAGTATGGTATCCAACAAAAATACGAATCACTCCGACTGTAGTGATCAGGGTGGAATTTATACAATAGCAATTGAGGTTTTGCCATTTTCCATGTAACATGTAGAAACATCATGGCTAAATCCTTGGGAATGGCAAACCGTTCGGTTCATTTAAATAACTCAGGACAATACTGTAATGCAACTGAGTGAGTGGCGTCCAATGTCCCCAGTTTTATACAATGACATTAATTAATTTCACCACTTTCAGTGACAAAAATGGCAAGAACTGATGGCAAGGATTGATATTTTAGAAATTGGACCGCTAAAGTTAATACAAAACATTAAAAGTTAATGTTTACAGATGTTTCAAGTTTGTCATTTTACCATGCCGGAAATATACCAATTTATCCATGTTATATAAAAAGATGTTTCTACTCTTGTAGTAATAGAATAATACCAGAGAACGACAATTTTGAAAAAAAAAAGAGTTTGAGTTGCAGTTAGCTATCGCTAAATTTCTAAACTCGAATCCCCAAAACATGTTGCCTGTAAAAGCAAATGGAAGCAATTATTTGCACGCAAAAGTATTTATTATTTTAACATGTTTGCCTTTTTATACATGTTTTGTATAAAGGAGCTGCCTCAAATTGTTCGTGCTTAAACGGACCAATATAATTTCTTGTACACCTTGTATCAATTTCCAGGAAAGTTTTCTTTAAAACAAGCTCTTCTGCTGCCTTTCTCAAGATCAAGGCTAGATGAGACGAAAGAAACAAGTTTTTTCTTAAATAAAAGACAACATGAAAAATTCTTTTAGCTGTTTCGTCAAGCTGTAATTTCGATTTTTAAATGAGTATAATTCTAATGTAAATGTGTCACAGTAGGTGCAATTTCTTTTAGTAGTCGAACAATAAAATTTAGCGACCTCGTAGCAATTTCTGTTGTAGTCTTGAAAAGGCTCATTTTTTTAGGTTGTATTACGGCGACATAAAACTTCATGGCTGAACAAACAAATCATTAGTTTCAAGCACAGTCTATGTGCAGAGTACAGAGAAATTTTCGTAATTAATGAAGGATAAGTGAACTCTGGTTAGAATGAAAGATATCTTTCTGCGTTTAGAATTGTCGACCATTTTCTGGTTGGAAAGCATTGCCTGTGTGACAAGACTTTAAAAAAATAAGGTACTTTTTGTTTCACACTATTTAATTTCAAATTATTATGTTAAAAATATCTTTAAAAAAGATATCTAACAATTTTACAAGCGAAGTGGCCATGGCCAGTATAATTAGTGTTTTTGGTAACGAAGGGGTTTTCGTATCATGTCACTCACACTGAATGTGATACGGTAGGTAAACGGAGCAATGTTATAACAACTGTGTCTCGTCCTTCGTGAAATGGATTTGTTACTGTCTACTAATTTAGAGAAATCTGTCGTAATTGTTGCTACCGTCCGCATCGCCATTGTCACTATCTCAACAACACCAGCTTGAGCCAATGTTCTATTTTAATTGCAGTGATTCACACACTGCACTTATTGGCGTCAACCTTTCGGCTCCGCTTTATCATTCCAAACTTATCGGCATTACATGAGCTATAAAACTACTTTAAATTGTTGTGACGTACATGCACCTGTAAGTGTCAGTAGTCACGAGTCAGTTCAGTTTTATGCCCTGAATTTTGAATTGTAATAATCCTTCACAGGGACAAAATTTATTTTTATTATATAGTACCAGTATTTTTTTACGATACATGCTTGTAAGACGCTTAAGGATACATGTAGCAAATGGCGTCTTCACTCTTGACGCTTTTCAACTTCAATTCAAAGAAGGAAAAAATCAATCCTCATCGCTTGCTAGTTAGAGTAAGCCTTAGTAAGCAACGTTTACTCGCGAAGGAGTTGGGCACCGCGTCATCTAGGAACAACTTGTGACTTCTCTTTCAGAAAGTAGAAGACGACAAAATTGTTCTCGCTATTGCCGGAAGAGTGCCCTGATGGCACCACCGGCTTTTCGATGCTTCACTTCACTGACAGTCTGAAATTTCCACCTTTGTCTGCATAAATGTTAAATCCATGTTGTGTTTACCAGCGTTCCCCGCAACCTGTACTGTGTGAAAAATGGTCAGAGCAGCAACAAGAGATAAAAATTAGCACTTTAATGTAGGTTCGCATTGGAGGCGCCAGTATGCATTTGAGGAAACCAAAAATAATATTATTGTAAGCCAGATCAAAGAAAGGTTAAATTGTGGTGAAAGTAATTTCCTTAATGGCTGTTCTATTTATGTTACCTTTGGGCCTATTAAGGGCGCTTTTACTCCAGTTATCTTTTGATATAGGTAAACACTTAAAAGAGATACGTTACGTTTGATTACTTTCAAATGAGTGTGGCGTTTCAACACACATGATTTCTTAAATTTAAAAAACACTACTAAATTTGTCAGACGAGATCGTAACAAGAAAGCGGTGTATTTCGAGGTTGTAACTATAAATAGAGAGGCTAGCGAGGATGCATGCTGAGCCATTGCTGCTATCATCACCCTATTAACCGTAATGCTGAAATGGCCGGATGGACGTTCTCTTTCTTTCATTAAAATAGATAAGTTGTAATTTCTGGTAGTCTCGAGCAAGAATTACTATCGCAAATTGCCAGCAGTACTCAAACTTGTTACATTTCTATTTTACATTTCTTTAATATTTCGTAATTTCACGCTGTATTATAATGTCCACCGGTGGCCTTTGAAGTAGATATTGAATATGATATAAAAATGTGCCAGTAACGCTTCAGCTGGAGATATGCGTTGAGCGCAGCAGCCAGCCGCACATCAACTTTACCGAGAGAGTGAGATAAGTAATGCACATTCTTGAAATTTTTAGAGTGGTTCCAAAATACGAACCGCAGAATTGTTGAATGGAGGTAGTAACACTGGATTATATAAGACTATAAAAATAAAGTCAAGAGAATTGCACTGCTGCTTTCTCTCCCTCTCTTTTCCTTCTATTCTGTGAGAAGAGCACAATATCACTTCTTCTTTCTACGGGCTTCACTTTTACCACTGGAAGAGTTATAAAAGATGTAACATTACGCAGCATATCATGATAATGGCGGGGCATGTAGCAAGTCTTTGAAAGATGCTGCTGTCTGCAACATTTACTGCGCTCAGTCGTCGTTTCCTTATCACAAAATGGCCGTTTTTAAGGAACATAAAGTAACCTGTAACATGCTCCCCATTCCTGATGTTACTCTCCCGCTTACACCTGGAGCAAGGAAGTGCATAGAAATGTACGAGTCATAATGCGTTCTCTCATAATGTAGAAAAAGAGGGAATAATGATATGGGGAGAGAAAGTAGGTCTATTTCTTAACAATGCACGCCAAAGAAACTGAAACCTCATACGACATTTTGAAGAAGAAAAAAGTGGGCAGATAAAAAGCATCAAATTATATGAAAGAAAGCAATCCTTTTCTCCGCTCAAGAATGGAGTATTCGGAGTGTGGATGGGATGTGATGGTGAGTGAAGCGGGGATGAGCAGAGATGATTGCTTCTCGCAATAAACTAACTTACGGGGCTGACTAAGGTAACTTCGGCTGAGTGGCTGCGTAATGTAATCTAATGTAAAGTAATGAGATAAAATAGCGTTTTGCTCTCGCGAAAAATGTTATCTTTTACAAAAAGGGGAAATGTATATTAATGTTCTACACATCGGGAAACACCAGTCTCCTTTCTGAAGGGGAGAAGGAGAACAAGTGCCTACGGATGAATTTGTAACATTAAGGTCGTCTTAAGTTCTGCCATACTTTGTAAAGTAACTTCTCATCAACTTTCTACCATCTCTATCTGCGTGCAGTCACACTCTCATAATAATAATAATAATATTCTTCTCCTTATTATTATTATTATTATTATCTACGCGCATTTTGTGTACGGCGGGCCAAACCACAAACTGGCTCTAAAATCAGTTTCACAATCTTTCCTTCCTTAATACTTACTATTTTAACTGGGTAGCTGATTTAAAGCTCTATTCTTTTCTCTTTCCCGTCCCACTTGTTCCCTCAAATAAAACCTGTGTTCCACAGCGTACATTTTTTCTCCATCAAATAAATATTAAATTTCCCCAGTGAGTGTCGGAAGACTAAAATCTCCCACTTAAGTATATTTATTAACTCCGCGGCGGCACCAGTCAAACTACTCATTTTGATCTATGAGATAACGCTAAATTCTGTTATTCTGTTGCAGATAGCATAAGTGTACCATTGCGTTTGTAATTGCGATTGCAATTGACGGCAATGGTAACATTCTATGCTGAAGTGTTGCACTGCGGTTCAAATGTTTCATACTGATCAAACGCGTTTCACGAAGAAAAACCACGGTGACTTGTGATAATAAGAATGAAGAATGACATCTTTCTGTTAGGAAAATGAACATGCCTTTGTCTCAAGCTCAAAGTTGAGCGGAGAAGACATATGCTTTGGCTGATGTCGAGTTCACCGGTGTAAAAGTGCATTAGGCAGAGAAATAGAGAGAAAAGCAGGTGAATCCAGATAGAAGCTTGGGGTCGACTTCCACTCGTCTAGAATTTCAGTAATGTATGCAAAGTTGTAATCAAAAACCTCAGAAGCTTCCCACTCACCCTGCTTTCGTCTTGTCTCCTCGACAATGAGTTAACAAGGGGTACTCCCGCATACCCAATCTTCACAAAGAATTTCTTGAAAGTCACGAGTTGCAGAGCATTTCACTCTGGAAGTTGAGAGCAGGTTGCGATAAGAATATAGGCAATATAGGGCTTTATCCCGTGGCGAGAGAAGTAGAAGCTGTTACAAATCTCAAAGGGAAAAGAGATGCATTTCAACCTTGGTAAAAGTGCACATTTATCGTTGTTTTAAAAACGATTCTATTGCCCTGAGGAATCGTACGGTCTAAGTGGAAGTAAGATTCGAGCGCGAAGACTCCCCAAGAAACATGGCTACATATTCACTTGTGCGCCACTGCACTCTTTCCCTTCATTTCACAGTGGTTTCTTGACTGTTCCGGCAACACTCACGCACCACATACCAGTAAGAGAGCCACAGCAAAGGCAAAGAAAGCATGTAAAGCAGAAGAGAAGGAATAGGAGAAGAGCCGACTCAGAAATCCAAGGCACACGAGTTTTTTGAGTGATTTATTGAGACTCAGGGAATAAGTCAACCTTCGTGGAAAGTAAGTTGTCTCTCCATGAATCTGATATACTTAAACTTCTAACATGCAGTAATCGATTCAAACTGTTTAACGTTCTTCGCCACATCCTTTCTCCTCAGAATTCCGCCGAAGGAAAGGGGTGCACAGGTACTCGTTCGATGCTGCACCGAGCCCTCTGCTTCACACAAAACATACTTAAGCCACCGGCTTTTCCCAATCGTATGGTATTGTGTAAAACACATTCTATCCTGTCAAAGATGGGTGAATGGGCCAAACGAAGGAAAGGAACCAGGAGACTCACAAAAATATCCTTGAAACGTATCAAATAAGAATCCGTTTACAATCAAATCTGGTTAGAATTACAAGTCGCACAGATTCAAAAAGTCACAAGTGAGCGGAAGAATCTGCTTAATGCAATATTGAATTGAGGGCTGACTGGAATTCCAATATTTTACTTCACTTTCACATCCCGAGAATAAAAAGAAACAAATTTTTATTTTTTTGTCAGAATAGATTTATTTTCTGAAACTAACTTAAATTTAACCTAAACCAGTCGTAAAAGTTGTTCGACATCTCATTTTAATAAAGGACGTGCTGCAAAATGTCTCTTTAAATTGAGATGCCATACTATTTCTATTGAAACAATATTTTACGTTGGTTTGCATTAACGTAGCAACAGTGCAATTGAAAAGTGCATACTCAAGGACAGCACAAAGCATGTCCAAATTTAATTTAGGATCGTTACTGAAAATGAGGAGGATTATATAAAACAGTATTTTTTGTCACAATTCTTCCACTTTATAAAGTGACAGAGAAATGCTCAAGTTCAAGTTAATTATGACACTAGTGTTCCATGAAAAGTGTATGAATTTCAAATGTAAAAATAGCCAATCCTATAAATTGGGGAATTTTGTTTGCAAAATGCGTTGGTGTTATGTAGGTTTTTGTCCTCTTAATGCAGCGGTCAATCCAACTTCTCCTACAATTGAGGACCCCAAAATTTGTAAACTGGCCAATTTGGGTATTTCAAATTCGATGCCAGATTTGCATACGTACGCAGACAAAATTTTCAGGCAAATCTGCATCCTCACAAAGTGTCTATTCATATGTACTTGAAACACTCACACAATTAAAATTCATAATCTTGTGCCTTCATACTTGCTTCTTACATTTCTCCGGCTACTGACAAATAGCATGGCTTTTCGTGAAGTGAGTATGAAACTAAAGACGGGAAAATGGAGGGGGAAATGATAAATGAAATCTCCTCCATGCATTGCACTTTCAAAGTTTTGGGGATATTTTCGCTGCCATTAAATAGTGGAGAAGCAGCATTAAAAGAACGTAGAGAAAGAACTCTATTATTTTTAAGTGCACTATCTTCAAAAGTCATTATCTAGGAAACTGAACGTCTAAAGGACAAGAAAGAAGAGAAAAGAAAGCGACGATTTACCTGCACCGCTTCTTTCCAAAATAGCCCTAAATAGTGTTGAATGAAAACTAAAACGAATGTTGGTATATTTTCTCACTTTTAAATAAAATGGTATTGTTATACAAAAAGTGCACTCATTTTCAGGCCCATAAATATTAACTTATGTAATTATTATGATGGCGGCATTTATATATTCCCGTCAACAGCAAAAAAAAGGTTCTTGAACTGACTCCAAGAATAAAACGAAACCAAAACAGTGATATTTTCCAAGTTTTATACTCACATAACATTAAAAATTGTATATTATATCGGTAAATTTTGACGGACACGATATGGTGAAAAATGACATAGTCTGGTAGTAAAATTATAATTACGAATGATGACTGATTTATGGTAGGAAAAGCAGAGTAGGCGTAATAAGAATGTTACCTCCTTCATCCGTGATGACGGCAACTGTAGTTGGCGGACCGAGACCTTCCGGATTAAACACTTGTAGCGAGACCAAATATTGTGTGAACGTCTGTAGACTCTGAATCGTGTAGCTCTGAAAATATAAAAGAAAAAGGAAAACGTTCAAAGATGAAATGTGTCCATTTAATACGGCATGAGCATGACTACCCAAAAATCTCGATGTGATTATCGATTCTTTTATGTTAAGAATTTCCCAAGAAGAGACTTAGGAGATCAATAATACAAAAATCTATAAATAGAGTGAAGGTTGAATAGAGACGATCATTACGGAAGTGCAGTTTATTCTACTTCACAAAATCAATTTATTGATATAAGAGCGATCTAACACTAGTTTCATTTCCAAACTAGAGGTTAGCTTCCGCTTCTTGTCGAGGAATTTAATACGGTGTTTTGTATTGTAAAAATGTCATAATAATCGAAAGTGAAAGTTGGATGACGTACTTAAGTAAAGAGGGAAACATTACTGCTACGTTATTATTAGTGCACAGCTTTATTTTCTAGAAATTGAAGAGTAACAACTGAGAGCATTTACCTCAATGTTCGGGTCCCTGATGTATATCTCCTGGATTGAGTCTGTTCCCTTGTCACGAGGTCGAAACGCCAAACGGTATCCCAAAAATTCTCCATGAAGTGAGTGTCTCGGGGGAGGTCTCCATGCCAGTCGAATTGACGTGGAACTGGCATTCTGGGCTGCTGTTATTGTCGGTTTTCCATCAGGAACTGTCAATGTCAAAGCATTTGCACTTCTTGTTATCAAATTGTTCAAGTCGGCAATCCCTCCTTCTTCACCTTCCCTCACTTTCACTCATTCGGCTTCTACAAGCCATCTTTTATAATCGTTTAATGCATTACACTGACTTGTCAGAAGGCTGTCGTGGACCAATTGCCTTACCCTTCATAAAATAAAATAGCTACAAAACAGCCATAATGCGCTTTTATGGTTATGTTCTTCTTTTCCTCGCCACCATAAACAACAATTCTATGACATAATTTCAAACACTTTGGAAACTCATTTTTCCTACCACGGTGACTCGTTAACATAGCTAATTAAAATTCTATACAAAATGGTCATACAGAGGAATTAAAAGAGCATTTGTGAAAGCTGATTAAAAAATCAATTAACTTGAGAATATTTAGGTTTTATATCCTCGTCACTTTTATCAACAAAGTGGCAAACATATCGCTTCGGCAATACTAATACCATTAATGTCAAACAATTCACGGAAATTGTCGCCTATTGTGCTAAATTCCTTTAAAGTAACAGGGAGGAAAATTAAAACTCAACCGCGTAGAGAAAATCCATTTCTCTGTGGTATTTTTGTATCATCCACTCAAGAAATGACCAACATAACAACTTTACCAGTGTTCATTATTCTAGCGGATAAATAATATTCCATCAGGCAATATCCAAATTGTTCCACCATTCCTGTTCAATCCACTTCAATTATTCAAATGTTTGTCAGTGAAGCATGCAAAGCTGTTGGATTTCTTTCCCAAAAACGTTGTTATTATTGCTTCTTTGATGATGACTATTTATTTCACAACAGATTATTAATTTCTCGCAATGTTTGCATGCTCTTCTTTGCGTGCACAACGACTGGCACGAAGGTGGCAGTGGGTGAGTATCGGTGGCCGTGTTAATAACAGGAAAGGTGGTGAGCACGGGATGTGTTGGAAAATTGTCTGAGAATTTAAAATGTAGGAATCGTCTCTATGAGAAATCTACATGAGTTCACAGCACATATTAAAGTACTTTGTTCTAAGAAGTTGCACAAATGCAAGTGGAAATGCTTCCAACAAATACAGAGCTTTCTTCATGAAAAACCTGTGTGGTCGAAACATTTTCACTAGTCAGACACCAATCCTGTTTTCATTCCTCGGGCGTTCGTT
This sequence comes from Cyphoderus albinus, assembly GCA_021029165.1. Classification (NCBI taxonomy): domain Eukaryota; kingdom Metazoa; phylum Arthropoda; class Collembola; order Entomobryomorpha; family Paronellidae; genus Cyphoderus; species Cyphoderus albinus. The sequence goes on along the minus strand of VYYJ01000004.1, from coordinate 110,272 downwards.
TCCCCACTATGTAGAGGGATGTACGAACCAGTGTATAATGGCAGTGTGAACTCCCGTGTGTCGCTCACGCATGCAACACCAAAAATAGAATATTATTATGTTATGTGCTTTTATTATTGGAAGGCCCTCACTGAGAAGCTGATTTGGTGCTCTGAGTGCGTGGTCGAGTATGAATGCATGGAGAGCAAAAAGAGAAATTATTAAGTGCAGTAAAAGCTGGGCCAAGTGAACCCAGAAAGGACTATAATATCATTTCCATTTTTTTCTACTGCCATCTCGCCATTCACTGTTTTATTCTCGTGGGTAATGTGCATGTGGTGTTTGCCGGCGGGTCTGACTCCACATTGTGAATAGCCAGCACATCTCTTTTTGGTCTATTCTACGCGTTCATAAACACCAACCAAGCGACAAATGGGTCTCTAAATTAATCCTAATTTAACTATTCTATTCAAAGACAGTTCTAGCAGAGAATCAGCCCAAAGCTCCAAAAGAAGCTCAAGCGATTCCTTTCTCTTTGTCCGCCTTTCTCCACATCGAAACACTTTCAGATACTTTCATTCACGTACACATACTCACTTCTAGTCCCATAAAACGGTGCAATTAGCTACAAGGAACCAACCGAGGAACCTCCTGCACGAAACACTTTAATTCCTTTCAGCTGGGAAGCATTATTATTATTATTATTATTATGAAGGTCTCCATTAATTATTACAGCTTGGTCTTGTTTTCACCGTTTTACTACGGACAGAACGGTTTAAGAATGCTCATCGAATTCTCAGCTTCAAATTTGGGAACATAAATGAGTCGTAATACTGAATCCTGGAGGAATTAAGCACATGTGACAATTATTACAGTGGGATGTGGGCTTCAATTATTGCTCTTAAAGCACATGCTCAACTCGAGTTTCGGCATACATGAGAAAAGGACCCATGCGAGACAGCCATGAATTGTTGTTAAGGAATTCTCTTCCTACAACACTGCTTTACTTAATTTCCACTCTCTACAGCCCGTGCTCCGCAATTATAGTCTTGGAGGAGTCTCCATGTTCTAATGAAATAAACATTGACCTTAAGCTTTTTTAAGAAACCGGGACGGGAGTCTTTTTAGTCAAAAGTACGAGCTGATTAAAATTCTGTTCACTAACTGTGTGTGAATTAAAGTGGGTCATATGGTGATTTAGGAAGGTAAACAATTCGCTTAAGTGGATGTTTCATCATTTTCATCGCCTTCCTTGTCTTTTCCATCAATTCATAGGACGGCTCTATTCGTAGAGTTGTGTCGTTTCGTTAAACTTCTCCAGTTTAAGTTTGGCCTCCATTCAACGCTCAGTTCAACGATTACGCTTCTCTCGATTTGTATGCGAAAAGTTGACCCATACGAAACGGAACTCAAACAATGCAAAATTTCCTTCACTGTTCATCATGCAGCTTAAAAAGAGCTCCATCTATTGTTCAATGTGCAACAATGCTCATTATGTGTGAAGATGCTTACAAAAGATACTATTATTTTACTTTCTCCATAATTTTCTTCTCCTGACTAACCATAAACGCTTTAGAAAACGGCGGGTGGACTGTCGGATTTTAATAATGATTAACCAGGGATGCATTCACTCTTTGAAATTCCTCCTGTGTTTTTCACACTTTGTCCATTGAGTAAAGTGATATTAGCGTCTGTCTGGTTCTCTCTTAGAAGTTCTAATTTTACTCCTGCTTCACGAGTATATCCAAAACCAAACAAACCATGGCAAAAATAAGGTTCCTCTATTTTGTATAACTACATGCCGTAATGCATGCAAACATGTATTAATTTCATTGAGTCGGGTCAATAACCTCAATTGATATTGTAAAACACTTGAGATAAGTGTCCCACAAGACACAAATGTACACTCATGCCCACATTCGGTTAATCTTCTTAATGATGATAATAAGCCAAAAAAGAACCATTAAATGTGTGCGATCCCACTTTCCTCAAATTTGTTGTTTCATTGATGCCGGTGATTGTTACCATTCTAACAAGGAGTGGTTCTACCCAAAACAAAATGCGTTATTTGGTAGAGTTGATGCAATTCCAACCAAAGTATTTTCTGGAGGACATTGGTGCTCTGCGTAAGGTTGACTTGGGTGTATAAAGTAGGCAATGGTTAGCCTTAATAATTATGTAACAAACGACCAATGATACAAAGAAACTAGTGAAATGCAAAATGTATAAAATGTAGGTCTTGAGAGAAAGCGCGTAATAAATTTAATCAATACAACAACTAGAAGTCGTAACTTGTCACGCGAATAGAGAGAGCCAGCGAGGAGTGTGTGGTAAACTGTGTTGGAAAACAATGGCAATCAAGTTTTATTGAAATATCCAAAGTCAGACACAAAAGGAAATTCCTTTTAATACCAACAGCTCTCTTTGGTTATCTCAGACTATTGAAAATAAACTTGAGCAAATACAACGAATAAAATAAGAAATTAAGTTTCAGCTCTTTCACCAAAATTTTCACATTCTAGCATTTCTAAACAATAGAAATTACTAAAATAAAAAAGATATTTAAGATGGCCAAAAGCACAATGATTAAAGATAGGTAAATAAATTGCGACTGCTTATATTTTTAAACTGGTTCACATTTTCAACGAAATTGCCTTCAATTTAGAGTGGGATTCCATCAAACCAAACAAACAAAAAAGAGTTGCAATTAAATTGTATAAATGTTTTCCCCTGCACCACAAGTACTTAGTTTGGAGAATCCCACTGAAAAAATCCCAAATTGTTTATGTAGTCACCAAGTGCTTGCTCTGCTTACTTTTAGTGTTATTCAACAGCGTACATCATTTGTGCGGAGGAAGAAAACGAGTCACCGAGTGAAATGCCTCAAGAGAAATAAGTGAATGAATGGAGCGAAGAGAAACAAAAAGGAGAGTTGCTACTGATACATCGTAATTCTTCAAATGCCGTTCCCACAAATCAACGACAACAATGCGGGGCTCATGTAGTAAACAGAACGTACAGACTAATATCTTCGTCGCTGTGTTTGAAACAAAAACATATTACTAGGTGTATGACAAGGAGGAAAAATGAAAAGGCTACTAGAAGGAATTTTCCCGTAATCCGTTTTTGGGAAAGAAAAGACGACCAAAGTTTTCGTTTTATATCTCTCTTTGGGACAAATGCTGATTATAGAAGAAGAGATAGAAACATTTTCCCTCTCCCATTCTGTGTTTGGCTCTTCATTCGACAAAGGTTAGTTAGAAAAGTGGTGCATGCAACTATTGCTCCTCACTTCTTTCTGCACAGTAGACACACAACAAGGAGCAGAGTGTGCGACTACTTCTGTCAACAGAAGTAATAGTCTGACAAGGAAACTTATGACAAAAGAGAAGAAAACAAAGAATTGAACAAAAACTTATACAGCAAGTTGCAAAAGAGAGAAATGAACTCACCAACAAGACAATGAGATGCCACAAGCCAGCCGCAAAAACTCATTGTTTAGCAGGGAAAAGAAAAGAGTCTCTCTGCTCTTCCTATACAATTTTTGCAGTTATGGATGTACATGTTTGTGATGTGATGTGATGATGATGATCATGTTAGTGCAAGGGAAAGAATCAAAAGAAAGCACAAGTACTACAACCACTAGAGGAGGAAAACAAGAGAGAAATTCATTTTATTAAGTGGAATGCTGTTATTTCAATACCCCACCACATATGTATACAGTTTCCACAACTTCTTCTCCATTGTTCTCTCTCTCTCTCTCGTCTTGTACGCGGTTTCTTTCTTTCCTTCTTGATTCCCTTTTCTTTCCTATTTAATACTTACCACGACTCTGCGCTTATTATAACATTTGCAAGAATTGCAAACATCAGCAACTTATTATTATTACGAATGTGATCACCATTCTTCCAGAATGAATGTTATAGTAGACATATTTCACGTCTGTAAATGAAACTACTTTTGCTTTGCTCAACTAAACTATGACTACATGCAGACAGTCCAAATACTACGGTTTACACACACACACTATTTTCTTCATGCTGAAATCTTTCTTTTACTTTTTTTTCTTGCTCTCCATCCTTTTCGTTTCTTATTCTGTAGCTGATAACTTATTTTGCCTCCTTCTCTCTCCCTTGGTAATTATACATACAAAAAGTTTCGAGTGTGTGTTGTATCTAATTGATGATATATTACTTTATTACATGTATTTAAAAATGCTCTCCGAAATTTTTCTTCTTTTCTTTAATTATACTGGAATTTACAAATATTATGTTATTATCTACATTTCTCTGTTAGAATAATATCAAGACAAGTGTGACTGTGCAAACGAATTTAATATCCATATATCTAAGTCCTTCCTTTAATTTAGTGACATCATTGTGCAGACACAAATGAAGTCATCTGCAATATTTCATTTAAAATTGGAGTGTGTGCATGGATAAAAAGTTATACAAAATTGTTAGAAATTCCCCTTGTTGCTTGCCGCATTCCAAAACATCCTTTCTTACTCTGAAAATGTTTATTTAAAAGAAAATATCTATTTTTAAAAGAAAGTTTACAAAACTGAACTGAAGACAAACTGCAACCACAAAGAAATCCCTTCTTTTTCCCTCCGTTCCCTCACTCTTGACATTATGTCTATATGCTTGTTTACATTGGCTTCAACCAAACAAGACTTTATAGCCTTCGTGTAATGACAGATGGAAGTGTGACACAGTTTAATCCTTGCAACATTTTTACAGGTACCCTTATCTACTTGTTAAAAAATATTACAGAGCCTGACAACAAAAAGAAGAGGAAAGAAGAAAGGAAATGTGAGAGAAGGAGTTAAAAAATCGGTGGAATAGAGAAAAAGAAAAATAGAGGAGCTCTGGAGAAAAAGCCGAGAATAACTCCTTGATTTGTTCCTCTATCTACAACAATGACAAATGAGAGTGTTGAAAATAGCTGTCATCTTTCGAATAACCCATGAGCTGAACGACTTGAACGAGAATGACTAATGACGAGAGTCACTCAGCCCAGCACCGAACGAACTGCACACACCACTCTGTCTAGGTACAGGCTAGATGCATGCACGGTTAAAAAGCAACTGTGATAACAACGTTAGTCTCTATATTACATAACATTATATAATATTATAGCCTGGAAACTCTTGTAACGGAGTAGCTGATGCGGTAAGAATAATAGTATTTTTGTTGAAGGAAAAGGAACAACAAAGGATTCCCTCAAAATTCATATACGAGTAGGTACGCTATATCCGGTATAGGTATAGCTGTAATGTACTGGCAGAAATTTCTTACTTTAGTTAAGCCTTTGTTTTCTTTGAGCGGCAGTGACTACTTTTTCTAACAAACTCCTTTCATTTTGGAAGGAAGAAGCAGCGGAGCGTCTATCAAACACTACTTGACTTTTTACTCACTCCGTAGCTGCTCACTTTCTTTGATACAAATAAGTTGGCCAAAGCTTTGGTGAAGATTTCAATGAAAATTTGTTTCATGACAGTTGATAAAGTATATTTGACTCCAAGTCAGCAATATTCTCCCAATATTTATTGTTTTTTTCCTGAGTCAAGGAAGAAGACAAAATAAGAGTGTTACGACTACATAAATTCAGGTATAGTTCACAAAAGCGCAATTTCTTTCCTCTTCCACACATGCACAAGAAGTGTTGTTACAAATGCCGGAGAGTTTTATTTATTACCTAGAACGTACACCCCCATGAGAGACTACATGAACTGTACAGCGTCCTAGTGTGGCGTGAACCACAAAGAAAATCATTATTATTTTCAAAATTGCACGTTATTATTATATGTACGAATAGATAAGAGAACTACTAAAACTGAGCCGGTATCTGAGCACTTCCCTTCTCTCCGCTCTGCTACCATCAGGCACACATTTTTGCATCTCGGACAAATTGTTTCATGGATTATAGATATCCATTTCCCTATATTTCCACTATGTACCTTCTATTTATCAAGATTTTAATTTCTTAAACACAAATAGTATTCGTATAATGCAATTAGAGAGGAAAGGAACTTTAACTCAGCTTGTCAGCATGGCTACCTAAGTCCTCTGAACTCGACTGGCTACACAAAAATGCACAGCTGTAGAGAGGGAAGAAGAAGAAAGACGACAAGAGGAAATGTACAACGAAGTTACCAACACAGAAATTTTTAGTCATTGCAGCCTCGTCCTGCCGCTTTCTCTCTTTCTGCGCTCCATTTTATATGGTAACTAACCACAAACTGTCAACCATCTGTTATTCTATATATTATTGCAATGAGTCTCATGTGCATACATCACAATGATCACAAACGACCAAAAAGGAGTTTTTCCTTTTTCTTTTTATTTCACTCCCTTTTCAGCGTCAGGAATTGGAGGATAAAGCAAAAAGTTAGAGCTGTCGTAATATTTTCTCCAGTAATTTGCTACTACTAGCTTGAGAAGCCTGCCTCCATTAGATTTATAGAGAAGGCAAAAATCCGGGCCACTTTATTATTACTAGTAGACCAGCGAAAAGGCAAAGTAGCTCTGTCTTGTGTATGTGGAGTAAATAGACTTTTACTCACTCACACAAACACAGTCCGAGCGAAGAGCAAAGGAACTGAGCCTTGGTATCACATTACTACTACTATATGATATGATTTTGTGCACTCTACTCGGTCGCCTTGCATATACTAGTCTGTGTAGTTATAAAAAAGGAAAAAGAAAATAGACAACGAGAGTTTTTCCTGAAAGGATACAGAGAGCAGAGTCGTAAGTAAATGAGCTTATGCTGCAGTTAGTGGCACCAACATTTTCTCAACCAGCTCGCAATATACTTTTTACTTGGGATAAAGAGAAACCCTTTGTCAAGCGGTTACGACTAACGAGTTAAGTAAGTGGAACAAGTAAACTCCTCATTTGGGCTAGGAACTACTTTAGCTCTATCTCAGTTTATATTCCGTCCTGTTCTCCCCTTCCTTTCGTTTCAAGATGAAAGAGTCCTTCACAGTTCAATTTTACCAGTGCACATCTGCATGTACAGAGAAAAAAGTAGCGACACAGCTTGGAAACGAGAGTAATTTCAAAATTAACAGCAAGCAAAAATATAGTGGCGATCTTTACCAAATTTTGTTTTCTCTCGCTGGTGAACGTAATAGAGTTATGACTGATGTAGGCGATTATTATGCTGTTTGAAAGTGAGCAAGTTGCTTCGCTCCACAAAATAAGTATGTTGCACGAGCACGACGTACCACAAACCACGGTGCGTAAGTGTGAATCATCATCATTTACTGAATTATCATCTTTGCGTTTATATTTATTTATTTATATGCTGTCTCCTCCGCTGATGCTCAACAAAATATTTTTATTTCCAAAAACTCCTCTGAACAAAAAATATTTGCAGGCCGTGGAAAATAGAAATAAAATAGGTACCGCCACTTTGACTAAATTGGTAGAATCTGAAATTCTGAATCCAGCGTTTACCATGATTCATTGTGCACAACAGGCAAAATGAGTTTGGACGTTGTACGACCACCACGGCTTGAGGGTTAACTTAACTTGTCAGGTTTGGTAAAAGTTGCACAAAGTATTTATGACTGTAACAGACACAACGCATATTGTATCTTCACGTTTTTCGTGCGGTGACCAACCGTGGAAACTCAAGGCACCTCCACTTCCACTCCACGCACGTATATTTGAAGCAATCCAAAAAGTAACTTAAAAACTCACTCCGACGCTTGTGTCAGCACACAAAGCCTATAAATATATATTGCACACAAACACTCACTCTCCGTAAGTTTTCTTATGCCGGCTTTGCCTTACTTACTGGGAAAAGTGGAGAACTTAAAGAGAGCAGCTGAAGTAGTAGATTTAAACAAACAAACAAACAAAATATAATCTCGCCCAATGTACTCACTCATCCTCCGTATTAGCAAAAAGAGTTTTGGTGAGTGCGTTTTATTATTGTAGAAAACTTACAGAGAGAGGGAATCCGTACACAACACAAACGCCAACATCTCCAATCGTACGCTCCGCTCTCAAACTCACTTTAGTGAAAAGATAAAGGGAGAAAGTGAGGGGGCTTTTAAGGATTGCGACAGCTAAAGAAACTCACGCGTGCATATGCGAGTGGACTTGGCGTGGTTGCAACATATGCACATTGATGTCCACAATGAATTCATATTTAAAACGGTTGTGGCAATAAAAGGCTCTCGGTGACATTTTAAGAAGACGACGACAACGAAGAAACCGGTAAGCACAAAGTAAAGTTCTCCAACAAAACACGATATCAATGATTCCTTACTTTAACTTCTCCATAATAAAGTGACTTCGCGAGACATATTGCAAAGTCAGGTTGAGACGATTCGATTTAATAATTTCGTTAACTGAGCTTCTCCATGAAATAAGTGTTATGCCGCTTGGAAAAAGCGCAAATAGCGACCAAAGAGACTGGACTAAATTCTGTCCCATTATGCATTGAAGGTAAAATCGAAGCAAGTGAGTGTAAGAGAAAACTGGAGCTCATAAAGAACGGTAGAAATTACATATGATGTAGAGAAACAAAAGAGAGATAATAAATGAAAATGGCACGGTCCGTTTGGAAGCGTCGAAAAAATCTCCCTACTTTTTACAAGTGGATGTTCTTTTTCATTCCTGACACACGAGGTTTCCAGTGCCCCATTTTGTGTACAAAAGTAAGAGGCAATTAATTTACATAGATACATTAGACGAGCAAAAATTGTAACAGTTTCATTTGCGGCCCTGGCTATGCAGTTGCGAGAAAATGCAGATCTCTGGCCCTACAATTGGGTGCTTTCTGACAAAATATATGGAGGCAAGTAGTTGAACGTTTTAATGGATATTAGGAAACATTAGCCTTCCAGAAAATAATTTAGATGATTATTGGCAAGAGAGACGAGAAAACCCCTAAAATTCCTTACCTTCTCTTAGTGTAACAAAATAATAGGATTCCTTGCTCGGTGGACTTCTTCCAAGGGCATTAACAGCAACAACCCGAAAGCTGTACACGGTAAATGGCTGCAGTCCAACAACCTAAAATTGATAATGTGTTAAAGCAATGTTAGGTTTTGTTCGTCTTCATCGAGATTAGTCGAAGGTCACTAAAATTCCAACCAAGTAATAATTAATTTGATTTATTATCGCTCATTTAAGCAATTGAGACTTGGTAAACTCTTACTTGATATGATGTTTTATTGTTTTCCGTTACGATCCCTCCGCTCGTGTCCCAGTCACCTTCTTCGCCAACTCTGAAATCGAAAAGAAAGGATGGAATAAATAAGTAAAATGTTTATCTCATTCAACAAATTAATTTCTCCCATTGTTCACTCCGCTAGCACACTCGAAAGCGAATTAATTAATTACTTTCAGTGCTAGAGATATCCTGCCACAACTTTCGACTACAAAAAACTGAATACTCCGGCCATTCTCTTATTTGAAAGTTTTCAAAACTGCAAGACAACACTGCCTGTGGTTGCACCATTTCCTAGAGTTTGTAAGGGAAATGGGAAATGCCAGTTTCCTTTTCTGTGTCAAGAGGGTACTTCCGGAACAAAACTTGGGTAACAATTAGAGGAAAAGCAGTGCGGTGTAGCTGAACTGGTTCGGAAAAATATGTTATTCGGAAGCTTTCTATTTTTACTTCATTTCGCACACACTAAATCAACGACTTTCATCTGATATCCAGATAGATAAAATACTGGCACTGGAAATCTTACTGCTACGATTAACCAGTCTGATGTGAAAACTGAACGAAATGCAGAGAGATAAAAGCCGGAGCGAATTAAAACGGAAAGCACTAAGCACTGCATTGAACAACTGTGGAAAGAGAAAAGCAAAACTGATGTATAATATCGCAACACAACCCAACAATTTTCGTTTCTAAATTCCAAGTTTTTATCTTCATGAAAAAAAGGTTTACAAGAAGTTTGTGGAAATTTTCTAATGCCAATATTATTGGTAAAAATAAAAAATAAATATCGTAAAGAGAAAAGCTCTCGCTTTTCTAGTGATGGAGATACTTTAAATTCACTTTCTTCCTTTATTCATTGTTTAGAGAAAAAATGGTCGCTGAAAGTTTTCCCACTCGTACGTACTATTTATCCATGTTCTATTCTCAACAACACAATTTTTATGCACTTTCTCACTCGAAGTCAACACAGCGACCCTCATGTGTTGTTGTTCCAGAAATATACTTTTCACAGTTCGATCTTGTTTTTGTTTGGAGTCTTTAATGCATTCCGAATCTATATTTTTATATCTGCCTCTAGAAATGGAAAAGTTGAAGCCATGATACACCCGAGGTTTCAAAATATGCATCCCTGAAAGATCGAAGAAACTCTAAGGCAAAATATTTAGGGACAAGCTTTTTCGCTCTCCGTAATATTCGAGAATGTTTTATTTATATTGGCTTCTACAAATATTGCTGATGCCATCACGAGTAAACACACAATTTTGCATATGTAATGTCAGAGTGATGTGCCCCAGTTCTCGTCGCAATTGTTCTCATCTTTATTTCGAAATGAGAGTGAACATCCCACGCATTTCTTTCCTCCATTTCAACTTGTAAGACACGCTACTCCAGCCAATTTACAATTCAAAAATCCTGGTTGGCATCCGCATCCTCTCTCATTTTGGAGCCACAATTCACATTAAAACATCTCTTTCCTTCTAAGAAATCATCGAGTTCCTTATTTTTCGTATTCTAATCCACATTCTAATTTACTTACCTATGCAGAGTTATTTATATTTTTCATTCAAGCACAAAAGTATTCCGGTTTCCGAGTATGCTACCTTTCATTAATTAAAAGGGATGTAGATAAATGTCTAGTACCAGTTTCAAGAATGGAAATGGATTGAATGCATTTTATACAGAATTTGAGAGAGCATCGTGGATCATAAAATGATGTGTAGGTAAATATGTAAAAGGTATGAAGGTATTAAAAGTCGGAACGCATTTTATGTAAAGGTCTATTTTAAACTGTATTGCACCTGTAATATCACACTTGAAGTGCAAAAGCGTAACGACGCGGTTTCATGGTGTATCAAATAAAATTCTATAAAAAGATCATATATTTTGACTCTGATGTAATGCCAGAGAAGTCGTATTGTGCTTCTGAGTCTGTTGATATCTAACCAAAAACCAAAATTTAGATACTTTCGGCATCATGACATGAGAGATGTTTCAAGCAGTAAATCCCACAAGAAACGGTTAGATGATATCAACTAATACCTTCAGAGCACGTATCGTATCATTGCTCTGATGTTATTTCATGAAGCCCTCTATGCAAGTGCTTTCTTGGTTTAATGGTAAACAATGGAGTTAGGTCGTTTTCAGTTATTTCATAGCTTCTTAACTACCTTGATATTCCAAGCTTCGTCTTACACGTCGAAATGAGGAAGAAAAAAAGAAAGCAGGAATGAAGAACGAGAAAAGAATCAGCATGAGTGTCTACCTATTATTTGAAGACAAAAAACCGTACCATGCAGCATCATCATCAACATCATCGTTTGTCGTCATCTTTGCACTTCCCGTCGTTGTTCTACACACACATTCTCTCTATTTCTTTTCACTTCACTGTTGCCTCTTACATTAGACTTTTTCAATCGTTCAGCTTTTCTCGATGTACCCCCGCAGAAACGCACGCATCGACTATTTTCTCTTTCCTCGTATTCTTTTCCTGACGAAGGCATTGCGCACACAATAGTGAAACGTGGAAAATGACTCTTTGGAAAATCAATCTAGGAAGCCATTAAGTTGATGCGATGCTCTACAAAAGCTGGTGGAATTTTTATTGAGGATTTTTCATAACGACTATTCTTTCCATACCCCTCACTCTCCAGTCTGCGTGAAGGAGAAAAGAGCGAGCGAGAGAGAGACAACTAGGAGAAAAATATAAGGAGACAAAGCCAAAGTGGAAGAGCCAGAGAAGAAGAGGGAAACATTCTCATAAAGTGCAACAGACTGGCTCCTGTTTTCAATGACTTTCCACTTTCAAAGAGTCACCAAGCAACAAAAGAAAAAAGGCTAGTGAGAATAGCGTAAGGAGGGAAGAAGCAGGAAAGAAAACTCACATTATGATTATACTCCAAATGAGAGAAGGGGTGTATTTTTGAAAAGGGAAAGGTTTGTTTTGCGAAAGAGAGAAAGTGCACCCTGTGCTTTTTCCCTTATTCGTTATACATACAAAAGACTTTTTTACTTCCTTCCTTTTTCCGTATCACTTGGCTAAAGTTTTTTCCTTCTTCCTTGTCGACTTCCTTCTCTGCGTGTGCAAACTAATAACAGCATATTGTCTGCCTCTTGCTTTTTCCGCTGTTTGGTTCATTATTATTCGATCTACATTTTACTTCCTTGTCTTGCTACCTATCATTATCTTTGCACAAAAATGTTAAAAGTTTAGACAGTCGAACAATGTCTACCCGTCTCAATAACCACGGCATCTCACTCCTCCTATTTCGCTACATCATTAAACAGTTTCATAAAAAATAGAACAATGCTCTCCAAGAGACTTTGTTCCGTGTCGTGAAGCTGTGTAATAACTTGCTACGGAATTTTATGCAATCAATTTTTTTCTACAGAAAATGCCTACCTTTGCCAGGCTTAAGAGACGGGAGTATTGTAATACACAAAATACCTTCACCACATAGTCCAATCAACTTTCTCTTATTAGTGTCTTGCCTGTCTTTTCTGAGCTGTGGAGAAAGTTATCCTGAGGTGAACTGGTTCCTGGAGCCAGAGTCGAGATTGAAGCAAAATTCCGTGGTTAATTTAATACAATAATATTGTTCCTCGTAATGAGTAGTCGGCATACTTGGAAACGGAAACTAAATATTGCCCTGAATAATATACATTATCAAGTATAATAGCCCACACAACAATATTAGGTAATGCCACGGTGAGAAGAGTAAAGCCGCGCGGTTTTCCTCACGCTCCAATCTCACTGCTCTCCTCGAAAAGTCGAGCCTCTTCACTCCTTTTATCAGCTCTTCCAAAATATAATACAACGAAGACCATTCTGCGTCTCCACTCTGCCTTTAATATGACTGATTTTTATATAAATCCTTGTCATTTTTTTCTTCTCAAAGAGATCCACCCGGATGGCAAATGAAGGGTTCTAAGAGGCGACTGTGAGTGGTAAAGATGTAAAATAAGATGACGATGAATGATGAAAGTGTAGTACAAAGAAACTAGCGTATAACTGATTGGAAGCAACTGCTCCACTAACTTGGTTAAGAAGATTCTCCATGTCATCTTAACTCCTGCTACCTGATGATGCTCAAAGCTTTGTCAACATCTTTTGCTGACATGATTGGTGTTTCTTGAAAGAGAATGACGAGCTGAGTCTTCCTCTTTTCCCTCTTTAACAACTATAGAAAAAAGAGACCTGACGAATCCTAGAATAATATAAAAAGAAACGCAACCTGATGCAGCTGTTGCCGAAAGCAAGGAAAAGGGGCTTCCGTCAACATAAAAGAAGCGGGGAAAAGGAGGAGGAGGACGCTTTCTTCGACTATGAAAAAGCCTAACACCAAGTCGGAAACGGGTACTGAAGAGCTTTACAAATCGAATTCAGACACTTTGTTCATTGTGTGACTGAAGTTGTAACTAATGATCACCGTCCTCTCCCAACCTTCAACAATATCTGCCAACAGAAATCAGTCATTTAAGTCCTTAACAGAATGCATACGGACAAGGCATGTGCAACCGACAGCTCTCACCAACTCAATAAAAAACAGATGGAAGATGCGAATAGCTGCAGTTTACTAGGATCTAGGTACCTACATACCTACATCTTGGCACCTTGAATTGACAGTGGAATGAATCAATGGGCTCTCCAAAAGTCACGCACGCACCCATCCTCGTTTAGAGAAGCGTGCGTTTTCCAAACATACCAATCGACGTCTTCTTTGACGCTGTGTCAACATAAAAAATTTCACACATTTCCAAATGAGGGAAACCCTTATTTGCATATCATTAATGTTGGAAAAAGATGCTTACTTCAGGAAATCGGAACGGACTATGATGGAACAAAAAATTAAAGCATTTAGTTCAGCTGGTACATTAATTAGGAATCCTTACATTCAAAACAAACCCAGAAATAATGCTTGAAAGCTCATAGAAGTTGGATGAAACAATTTAAAAATTAATGGAAGACCAAATGATATTGACAAAAATAATCACTTATATACGCCGGTTACGTAAATTAGCTTTTTGCTTTGGTGGCTTGCTTCAAATAGGAACGAAAATCAAAAGGACGGTTGATTAAGAATTGGTTTTGTACCTTCCTTTTCCTTGAGCTACATTCCTATTAGCAGGTGATATAATTGATGCGATCTCTTATGACGTTTTTTCTTCAATTCAGGAATGTGTAGGTAAATAGAACAGACATTTCAAATTCAAACGAGGCATTCCTTTCGAAGTCATCTAATGATGTCGTTATTCTTAATTAAAGTAATTATAGGTTCATAGATATATCCTTACATCTATAAGTTGTTATATATTGCAAATATCATTGGCTGACTTATGAGATTGGATGGTCGGAAGTTGGCTAAATATGACCGAGAATGTATTCATGGGAAACCACGAGCGAAGTAATCCGTATATAAATTCTGCTTCCTTGGAATTTTCCTTATTTCTCAATCATTTCTCGTACTTAAAGGACGACCAGCAGCAATCTACAGAAGGCACTGCGACACCTTTCTAATTATTGAAGTAACTTGTTCAATCCCTACTGGAGGCTGCTTAATGAGAATACTTAAAAAACGGGCAAAGGGTACACTCCTTATTCCGTTTGTTGCTATTTTTTGTTTGCAGACAATCGTAAATCTTGAAAAAGCGTTACAAACTTTTCTTCATTTCAAGCGAGGCCAACGAAACTGCAGTGAAGCAGGAAACCATAATACACAATTAAATGGGGTCAAATTCATCACATACACTTTTCTTCTCCACTGCTCGCAGGCATCGTACAAAACAATTTCTTTGTATTTTTCCCTTATAGTGGAGCACATGTTCTATATTCATTTTCCGATAAGATTATTTTATGCTGCTTTGCTCTTTGCTGCCCAAATATTATATCAGGATTTCTCATCACGAGCCATAATGGCAAGAGAGCAGTGAATGAATGGGCTACTGTTCACACTGGTGCGATAGGCACAACAACTTTTAGCATTCCATACGTACAAGCAATATCATCATCAGTTTGAGAACTTAATGGGGGACTTGCTTTCTCCTCTTCTTTATCTCTCTCTCTCTCCCTCTTTAGTCAAGTACATTATATTTTAGTGGATTAAGAAGACTAGTCGGTTCATTTTTTCGCTTGTGAGGCCAGTTTGTCCAGAACTTGTCCTTTTCCTCTTAGACTTTTGCCCTTCCTAAACTCTTGCGTTTGTTCGTGAGCGCTTTGCATTGTGACTGCACCTTATGTTCTGCTATCTCCGGAAAAGTGGAAGATAAAGGTGTACCGCAGAGTGTGTACAAGTTGCGACGCGACAGTGGAAAAAGCAAGTGGAATTGTTGTTGGCTCTAACAATTCATATTATTTACGTGCACATATTACATCTTTTTACCTTCCACCAAACTTTCTTTACACACAACCTGTGCGTCCCTGCAGAGAATATGAAATAATGGTCTTTCTACCGAGCGGTACCATCGCAGAGGTAAAAAATCTTTTTCACTCAAAGACAACATTGGTATTCTAGGCTAAAATAGAAAAGAAGGAGAAACTTTCGTGGAGAAGAGTAAGCCATTAAGAGAGTCCAACAACAGTAGTCAGAGCAGCACGAGGAGGACAAAATGCATTTTTATGCACTTTTCCGCCTGCACTAATGACACTTAATCTAGGAAAAACGGCTTATTGTTCTTACAAGAGATAAGACCTCCCACAACGAAGGTAGTTACTTCATAGCTCAGAAAGGGGCATGTCGCTTCTACAACCTTTGAACGAAACAAAAACACGTTAGTTGTTTTCTCTTTTCGAAAGCTCCAGTGTCACTTATCTTATTAAGATGAACTAACTAACCAAAAATAAGAGAGCCAAAGAGAAATTGGAGTTCGTTTTACCACACTCCGATACTGCTCTGTAAAGCCAGTCATTGGTTAATGGTTGTCTTTTACGATGGACATAAAATTTCCGCACATATGTTTTTCTTCCTTTAACAACTGGCCACGTTCTCTGCGTTTTCAAGTCATATTATAACAGCATGAGGCAAAGTTATCTGTTGCATTGACTTATACCGAACTGCATCCTGGACAATGCATGAAAATAACATCTAATTCTAGAAGCTACACCCTTTTTGATTCATCAGTTGTTTAAATTTTCTCGTGCCTTTACATAAATGCATTTGTTTGAGGTGAAGAAGGTCCCGTATAGTGTTGTCTTAGAGCAAACACTCGGTTGTCTTCTTCGGTTGACAGGAGGAGCAATTTATCGCTCGTGTTCAGATGAGCAGTTGCTTTGCAAGCTACAAATTCTCGCTGAGATATGATAAATTTTAAATTATACAAACTAAAGGAGAGTGGAGGAGTGGGCGGGTTCCGCGTGTGTCCGTATGCAAGAAAGGGAGAGGGGGAAGAAACCAGTCGTTTTAAGTGAGGCACAAAGGCGAAAAAGATGACAAAAGTTTTGCCATTTATTTTAAGGTTCACTATGATCTCAACAGTTTAATAGAATTGAA
The DNA here is from genome assembly GCA_021029165.1 of Cyphoderus albinus. Classification (NCBI taxonomy): domain Eukaryota; kingdom Metazoa; phylum Arthropoda; class Collembola; order Entomobryomorpha; family Paronellidae; genus Cyphoderus; species Cyphoderus albinus. The sequence goes on along the minus strand of VYYJ01000004.1, from coordinate 93,617 downwards.
ATAAAAGTTGGCTCTTTGATGGAACAATAGAGGCAGTGAGTAAAAAAAATCCTGCATAAACGAAACGTTATAGCTATAAGAATGTGCACACACACCACACGCCCAAACTTAAAAACAACAATCGGCTAGATACCGGCCCAGTCACTACTTCCTGCTTAATACTTTGGGAAATGCGTTCGCTGGAAATATAGCACCACCTTAAATGCATATGGACGTACACGCGTCTCGTCGGCTGCCAACATTCCAATTAACTCTTCATGGCTTCCAAAGGAGTTGCAAAATGAACAAAATATTCAAAGTTTAAGTAAGTGCGCACACTCTATCTTTGAATAGCTAAGTGGCAACGCTAAACGTCTCCAGTGAACTCATTCAAGGTTTTCTTATACATGAAATGACTATACATGCATTAAATGGGTTTATTCGTCCTGAAATTTCCCAGACTCAGACTGGGTCAACACGAAATCCCGTGAATAAATATTCAATTGAAAATTTACTTTCTTCATGGTAAAAAAAGTTTGGCCCTACCCGTGGTTTCTGTTCCTGGGAGCACACTCTCGTTGATTAGATTTTGCCAAAGTTTATTGCTAGTCCCGATCGCCTGCTCTTACATGAGTTGTGAAACAATTCAAAAATTTATGTGAATAGTTTTTACGACATTTACCCACTTTCTGCATTAACTTAAGCAAATGTCAATAGAGATGTAAAACGATTCTTCTAAAAATTTTGATCTTATCTTTTCTCATTACAGAAATGAAATTCGTTTAAAAAAGTAATTCAAGTCTTTCCTTCCTTTCACTATTCACTGCCACGTGTGAAATTTAACGACCTACTGAATTGTAAAAATGTTCGTCCTGCCGCTCAGATGGTTTTTATAAGAAAAAGAAAATATCTACATAATTATAATGTCGGTTCCGTTCTGTGCACACTTGTGTTTGCTCCTGCGGGTGCGAGTATTTTAAAAACGATGAAGCAACACAACCCCAGTCTTTCCTCCCACGAAACTCTTTTGCATCCGAGTATTCATATATTCTTATGCAAAACGAAAGATCAATCGTCTCCTTGATAAATTTTTCTCCCTTTCTCTGTGTAATGCAAATGGAACAAGTATCGGAGGAATACAATATCTCCGGCCCTTTCTATGGGAACGTTTTGAATAGAGATCCCTTGAGAATAATTTAGGGAAAGCGTACAGTTTGAAGCTATTTTTTGTTGAACATTGTACGCTACATTCATTACTCACTTCATTCTACTTCTGCTTGTACATATCTGCATCACAAAGACACTGAGAGAAACGCCAACAGGGCAATGGTTAAATGCTACAAAGAACATGGAAAAGCTACTGCGAGTGTATTATAAAATTGTGTGTTTGAAAAGAGAGTACAAATAACAAATGATAAGAACAAGTCGTAAAAAATGTTCCTTTCGTTTTTACGCTTACTCCGTATGTACGGGAGAATTGAGTGCACATAACTTCACATTTTTTACGTTGCACTTACACTGCAAAGAGCACTACAAGATGTAAGTAACACTTGAGAATGAGGAGTGGAGAGAGATGGAGGATTCCTGCGAGGAGAAAGTATTTACAGATGACGATATAAAAGTAATGTACGTACATTTTCTAGTGACTTTCTCCAGTAATTTGTTGTAACTCAAAAGTTATCGCTTACTTACACTCTTCATCGAGTGCGAAAGAGAAGGCTCAACTCAACAACAGGAAACAACTTCACAAAGTTTTAAGATTACATGAAATTTGTTTACATGCGCCATTGTTCGAAAAGCCTCAGCCAGCTAAAGAATCGGATATAAACGAGATTCATTTCTTTAAAAGAAACCTTATGAATGGTTTCTACAAGCAAACGGGGCCAGTCAATTGCTGCCTCGGAATTTACCTAGAATACAATTCGCCTTCTATGTGTACATTATTAGACGATTCAACAAATTGAGTCATGCATTTCACCAGTGACGCAATGTGTATTTCTTATGAGACATTCAAGTGATTTTTCATTGTGTTCCTGGTGAGTGAAGCACACATATCATCCACACTCACTTTCACTTTTCCATTTACGACAGCTTGTAGTGCTTACTGCTCACAATTTACTTCACACATATGCGACAGAAAATGCATCTGGGTTCACAGCCGAGCGTTATTTTGTTATTTATAGTAACTTTATGCCGTACAACCGGCCATAATTTCAAAGGAATATGTTAATTAAATTTAATATTTCATAAAAAAATTGAAGAGCTACTTTAATGTTCATTTTCTTTTTTACAAGATTATTTCAGCGTTTATTTCAACTGTTACATGAATTTAATCGTCTTCCACTGGAAGAATGAAAACAATAAAATTCTAGGGATTAAAAGCCGGAATTTCGAAGAATGTGAAAACCAATTCCAATATATTGAGATAAAGTGTTATGTCGCAGCTGGGGAAGAGGGTTACGTGGATGATTCTTTCTTCTAATCCCTAATTAATAGTAATTGTATGGATCACATCATGTGAAATAATTGAAGTGCACTTCAACTTTCTTTTAAAAACTTATTTTGACTTCCCTGAGCTGAAATTTGACCTTACCTTGAGCATTCAGCTAAAAGCTGCATTCACAGAACCAAGCACGCACAAGATAACAAAAACAGTGGAAAACATTTCATGTTAAAAGTATGATTTCACAGCAAAGCACTCCCTCATTCTTCGCAACTCGTTAATGATGAACGATGAATTAATGAAGTTGGCTTGAAATCAGTAGAGCAAGTGGATGATTACTTGCATTCTTCTAATATTTGATAGAACGTATTTTTCGGGTAACTCAGTCAACATTATTCGAAAAGAATCAAATAGGTAATATGTGAAGTTTGGATGCTTGATGCACACATGAACATTATTGACGAAATCGTATAAAGCCGGAATAGGAGAACATGAGCAATGCACAAGCTATCGAAATCTTTATCTGCTAGAGAGGATTTTTTTTGTCGTACAAAAGAAATTCAGTTTTGGGCAAACCTAGATTTCAGTGAGCGCAATAATAGTAATAATGGTGGCGATGGTGGAGAAGAAAGGAGAGAAGCATGTTAAGCAAGCAGATATTTTGCTGGGTTTCCCTCCTTCACAAATGTGGCTTTCGTAACGAGAGTGAAAGTCGTAGACATTTTACTAACTAGATGAAAGGTTATACTTCGTCGTATGTACATATTATATGGTAAATTGATTTTAGCCATTGGGATGAGTAGTCCAGATGCTTACTTCAGCTTTTTCCAACCCATTAAATACACTCGACTCGCTATTTCTTCGACAGTGGCGGGTAACAGGAGGAGGAAAAATAATAAAATTGGAATAATGAGACGAATAAGACTTCAACCTGTATAGAGAATTCTCCAAAATGCTTATTGACTTCCCTGTAACTCCCTGCTATGCAGTCGGGTCCAGCATTTCAGACCAGCAACGACAAGAAAACGAATGGATATAAAATGAACGTATAATATACAACTCAAAGTCAAAGTCCTCCATAAATCGGTTAAATCTATATGAATTTCTGTGAAAGATTTGTTGTGAAGCAGGAGAAAATAAATTCCCTCGTCATTATTTATCCTTGCGAAAATATAATAAAGTTGGATTCCTTAAAACACATTTTTTCTCAATAAACTAATAAAATTATAATAGAAACAGTTTCAGTACATTTTACTCAGTTCGATGCAGCCACTTCCCCCAAGTTATTCTCTGGTCAAAAATAGAAAAAAGACGAGAAGATTGAATGGCGGCATGAAATACACACTTTTCTGGTTAGATTAACAGCTTAAATGTACCATTGAACTTATCAACGTCGCCGTCGCCGTCATCACCTTCAGAATAAAGCCTCCCATTTCGTTTTGAAAACAAATAGAAAAAAGCGAAAAGGAGCTTGAAAAAAAGTAATTACTACGTACGAGGATCCTAATGTCAAATGAATGAAGGAGTTTTATGAGCAACTGCTTTTCACACAAGGGATAGCCTATCTTACTTTAACTTTCGGCAGTACACAACTCGACGAGAACACAATGCAGCGCGAAGCGGAAAGAGTGAGAATGGAAAAATTACTTATTGAAAAGAAGAAAAAAACGAAATTGCACTCTCATGGCTGCTTTTCTCTGCGATATCAGTTAGCGCTCATCTCATAATCCAGTGATGATGGGCTACTTTTTCCTATTCTGGGGCTTTAATGTTCATAGGTTTTTATATACACAGTATTATCACACCAAAACTTGTACACAAAAACGACAAGTACTTTTTATACTTCATAGCGTGTCACAGTCACCGCCATCACTCCTGCGCCCATCATGAATGACATACCAAGCCAGGGAGGAATGAGATGAGGACATAAAGGCGGAAATGATGTTTGAAAGACGCTGAGTTCTTAAAGGAAGAAGACATTTTTTCCTAAACGACAATCATTATGACACTGAAAATCTGATCTCCTCCTGTGAGCACACACTAGGGAGAATTTCCAATGTTCGCAGAACTCCTACTACATCCTATTACACCGCCAACTACTTTCTTATGCATATGAAAAAGTAGAAAGCAGAAACAGGTATGCAGCTCGCTCAGCAGCGAATAGTTTTTGTGCATACCTTGCATCTACGTACCCACTTGGTAGAACACATACCAAAATCGTGTTTTATACTGAAGGAGAAAGTTAAAGATAAGTACATCAATAATGTGCATGAGCACTAATAGTGTGGCAGTTGAACGCTTTCTGTGCTAGCTTGAGAGTGATTCATGAAAACATGATCTTCGCCATGATGACGTTGACAATGATAACTTATGAAAGCAGCACAGATAAAAAGGTGAGCCGAGTAAGTAGAAGGAAATATAGAGACGAGAGACGTTTTTTTTTCTTCCGTTCTGATGTAGTTCCCTTCTCATGAACAATATTAGGGGAATGAGAAGGAGACAAGACGTAATATTATACCTTTTTTGGCGAAGTTTCAACGGTTCATCAGTGCCAAACTTTTCTCCATGGGCCACTACCTTGCCTTACCACTTTCTTTTCTCTGCCTGGTTTCTGCCAGATCAACTCAATGACTGACGAAATTTGTGCATGTTTGTGGAGAATGCATACTATAATGGTGTGTCGGCGTCTCCGTGTGTGCACTCTGCATCACCTTCATAATGGCACAGCGACGCAGTTGCTGCGGTTGGTTAGTGTTTTGACGAGACCCTAAGAAGGTAGCATTAGCTCAACAAATCCATGAGAGAGAAAAAAGTGCAAAAATGTTAAGTGTGGTGCTGCCTATAGCTACTATATCTGATGGCAGAATCGTGTTCCATCTAATGATATCAAAATGGCATATTTTACTATGCAGGGAGCATAGCATCAACCAAGGTACTCCCGGGCGGGTTTTTGGGGACTGGGATTTTGGGGATTTTGGGGATTTTGGGGAAATTGGGAAATTGGGGAAATTGGGGAAATTGGGGAATTGGGGAAATTGGGGAAATTGGTATACCCAAGCATATTCATTAAAAATTCTCAATTTACCCAATTTCCCCAAAATCCCCCAAAATCCCCGGGGTGGGGAGCAAAACCAAAATCCCCGGGGAATTTCCTACCCTGGCATCAACTCTCAACTAATACGAAATTTAGAAAAAAAAGTAACTGCGAGTCCTCGCTGACTATAATACAAATGCGCCGGTATAATGCGTTGTATAGCGGAAAGAAAAGAAACAAAAGAGTTTAATCATGTAGTAATACGAGATTTGCGGCTCAGTCACACAATCAAACATGGTATGATTGTGTCCTTATATTTTTATTATCATCACAAATGCATTAATCACCCTGCTTTATGCCTGCGAGAAAAATGCCAAGTCTCTATTTCCTTCTTGCATGTTTTAGCCGACACGGTTTCTGGATGGTATAAAAGAGGAATCAAAACGCCTTCTCCGGTGTATTCACCTCGACAAATAGAAAACTTCCTTTGGGAAAAAGATGTAGGTTGTAATAAGCTGCTCGAACTTAATGTATGAGCATTGCCGTCTTTTGTGCTGAATAAAGACAAAAGAGAGGAATAATAAAAATAAACTTTTGCCATTTTTTTTTGAAAAAAGAAAAACAATCCAAAATTCCTTCGGTGGTGTGCACGCACAAACTGTCAGACGCAAGGAGTGCCTTTGTCTCACTCTGTCTCTCTTTTGTGTGTGTGCGAAGCTGAGTGAAACTTTTTTTCTTAAGTTAATTGTGACTACGAGGCGAGGGAGTGTCGGTGGCTGGATTAAAGAGGTAGAAAGAGAAGTTTTCGCGACACTTGCTTTATTTTGTCTCTTTCGTTCCTTCCCTCTGCTCCTCATCCCTCATCTACTTTGGCGGACAAACATTGTTTTTTTTCTTGAGACCCCAGTATTTTCTCGACGCAGTGGAATAAAAGAATACGGAGCAGCGAGTAAGTAGGAAGGCAGAGCGCGCCATACTCAGACACCTTTATTATTAAATAGATATGACAAAGAAAAGTATAACGCATACATACATTGTGTAATGTTTGTAAGTACACATTTCAGGGTAAGTGGCAGTTGAGTCTAATCTTTTCTTTTCATCGAAAAGTAAGTCTTATTATATCTATCCTGCTCCTGGTACGTAAAGTGAAGCTACTTATGAGATAAATGCTAAGCTCTTCTCCGCGTCTCTTCCGCTGACTTTTTTCAGCTCTGTAAACTATTAAAATGGAACGGTAAGAGTAAGAGTCTGGTAATAATAGTATTTCGCGTACGCACACACAGACGCACACACACACCGTCTCATCATCAAATCCATTACATTTTACTCCTGTTCGTTTCCCTGAAAAACACATTTCATATGTGTTTCCCGGCGTAATGGTGAGTAGCGTGAAGAGTGGCGAGGAGATGAGTTGGCATAGTACAAATGAAAGCAAGTGGCTTTATAATAAATGTAGGCATGCGGAGGACGACATTGGCACGCTACTTGCTCCTGGCGTTTGTAATAAATCCACGTTATATCTTGCACAAGTTTAGTAGCCTTTGTCTGCCAGAAGGAGAAGTACTCGAGAGTGGAGTGACTTCAGGCTTCGTTTTTTGTCTGCTTGTTCATCCAGCAGTTATAATCGTATATATGCTTCTTGTACATTTTGTCGACACATCTTATTATATGGCTGGTGAAAACTTTGACATTTCGCTGAGAGGGGAAGACGACAAGTTAAATGGCATGAGTAAAGAGACTAAACAAGAGAGTGAGTGTATTACCTTGTATGTATGACATAATGAGCAATCCGGCTGTTGTGAGTGTCAAGTGGCGGTGCCCAGGAGAGGTTCACAGCTCGAGACGTAAAGGCCAGAATCAAGGGTCTCCCAGGACTCCCAGGAACGTCTGTCAACGAGAAAGGAAAAGTCGTTATTGCCAAGTGAAAACAGTAAAACACTAATAATATCACGACAGTCATCAGTTTCGTCTAGCAGAGAGGAGTAACTTTCTTCTTGTATAATAATAAGTCCAGGAGAAGATTGTCCACATCACATAGATAACGCAGTGAGGGATGAGTGCAACGGAGTTTATAACACTGCTCACATTTACCTCGGATGCTCTGCAATGTCTAACTCCGTTCCGCTCTTCCCAGAAATAATTCATAAATTCACTACTTTTTAAGTCCATCAATCTGAATTAAAATAGCCCACTCCAATGCATTTTTCAACGACCTTTTATGAGGTGATTTTCAGACGGAGAGAAACGTCTAACATTTCCTTCCAGTCCAAAACGAAAATACTTGTATACTTATGGTTGACATGGTGACAATCCACACCATTCATATAAAACATTTATGTGAACACAACTTAAAACATTTCTTTGTAGAAACGCTGAAAGTCGGATTGACATAAATTTACGTTTATAAATACAGTCACAATATCTTCACAGACATTGAAAATTTTGTGCACTTTTCACTATTTAATAATTTACCCCATTTGCTCGATTTTAGCTCTTTCAACAGTGTAATTGAGTTGTGAATTATACAAATGAATGCAGCCAAAAGCGTTGCAATGTTGCATTGTGCAAAGCACCTTACCATGTCCTTTGCTCACATTGTGATTGTTTTTGTCGGATGGTTCAATAATTGTTATCAATTGGTTAAATTAGGCTCCGTTTCTTAAGACCCTGTGAAAAGTATCATAATTTTTCTTGGCGCTAGTACTTATATAATATGTAAATTGAATGCACTGTGGTCCAACGAGCAAAAGGTTGAATGTCAATAATTTTTAGCCCAATATTTTTTTCGGCAGGTTTTCTTTATACAAACGCTAATTAACAGCATTTTATCTACCATATTTTATTTTATTGAATACAGGCTTAGTCTAGCGCTCTTTCGGTATTATCAACAGTGACTGTTGACGAAGCGTAGTGGGGTTCATTGAGTCGAGTTGAAATGCTTAATCAACTTACATGCCGCCAGGCCATGTTATTTTCAGGAAACGCTGCCGACAACCTGTTTACCTCCCCTGCCTTGTTTTTATTTCCCCGTCATATAACACTGCAAATGTCAGCACTTGTGTTGCATGTGGAGCCATGCTATTTTTTGTCGTTGCGTGCTCTTATGTATAATAAAACAATAAACTCAAAATCTGCATCCGAACAGACAATATTTTATATATGTTTACTGCAACTTAACGCTTTCTTTTTGACACATTGTATACAAACCATAACAAAAAGAATCTTTGCAACAACACAATTTTATATGCATTCTACCAGACATAGAATGACAGTTTGAGAAAGCTACATTGGTGACATAATAGCTGCGGGTCCATCTGTCTGTAGTATTTTGAAAGGAGTGTGTATCTTATCTTATACTTTACTCCGCCGTAAGAATTCAGCAACGTACTTTTGTGTATATGTGTGTATCAAGTATGATTGAGTGAATATTGGCACATAGCTGCATGGAAGACACACAAGAGGTGCACACGTGAGGCGTGTTAGTAGTCTCAATAATTCAAGAGAAAGTACTACATTAGTGGTGAAAAGCCGTCAGGATGCTTTTACATGAGGTGAATAATAAATGGAACAGCCAGGTGGAAACTACTTTTTAGAACGGTGCAACTTAACGGAGAACAAGATACGTAAAGCTAAAAATAAACACGACGAAAAATGTATTTAAAAGAGGAGCAGCCTGGAGAGTGAAACCAACACTTTCTTAATGTACAACTCAAAATCGTGAAGTTGCCTTGGGTGGGAGTATGTAGGAGTAGAATAAGAATACGATAACTTTGGAGCTGGAAGATGTTGCTGGCTGAGTCGACTTGAACATCATTACAATGGGATGGGTTGGGACGGAAGTACGATAAAAGGGGCCAATATGAAATAATATTTTCAACTAAAACAAACAAAATTGGACGGATATAGCCGGAAAATGTTCGTCAATCAATACACTCACATTATACAACGAAAATGATTGTCAAAAAAGTCAAACGTTTTTTACTTTATTTTTTTCAAGACATTTCTTTACTTCCTTTCCCCCCTTTTCACCTTTTTATTTGATTTTCCTATTCTGAGAACAATGCGTTTGGCAGTAGAACTGATATATTTCTATGTTTTCCAATTTTGCCAGATGTCTAGTATTTGGTAAAATCAAATGCGTGTTGTAAATCCTCGCTCAAGTATGGTTTTCTACTAACCAATTTTCCCTAAAATAAAAATGAGATTCATTCGAAACCCCCAACAGGCTTTAGCTGGAGGACTAGGAAAAAATGACCGCTTTAAGAAAGCAACGGAGAAGCCATTATTTAAGAAAAGAGAATAAAATAAAATCCAAAATAATGATTTTAGCGACGAAGGCAAGACAAAAACAAAACTAGTTAGCAACAGAAATAGAAAAGTGTACAGTGAGGAGTGCTGTCTGAAAACGTGGTGGACGTGAACGAAGCAATAATGGAAGCGTATTTACTGCTTCTTTTCTTGTTGATGGAATACCCTTGGATAGATACCGAAAGGAAGATGGATGACCAGGAAAAAATGCCTTCAACGGAACATGAAAGTGAGTAAATACATACGATAAAAAGATCCAATTCATAAAAAGAGTACTTCCAGCAGAAAGTAATACCTACGTTGGATATTACTCTGTATCCAATTTTTTCTATCACAAATCGAAAACTTGAAGCAAACAGAGCACTTAGTGACGTTTCAGAAAGCACAGACACAAGTGAGAGGAATACAAAAAACGTCTTGTATTTCTCCAGTACACGAAAAATAGAAATATTTGTATTTTATTTTTTTATTATATTTATGGTAGCGAAGAGGCGTGATTACACTATGCATGAGATTTTATGCCGGAGAAAATAAACCTCCGTGAACGAACACAAAAACGAAAGCAACTACAGCGAAGTGAATCTATAAAATACAACTATGAGACTAAATCTTGTCTAGTAAAAGGCTACCTCCACGTCGCGTCGTCTTCGACAGTAAAACCGGGATATGGACATTGTCGAGATTTTTGTCGGTTGTTGCGTTATGCATTACATTCATACATACATAACAATGTCACGCATCATCTCTGCATAGCTAGATTGCATGGGAAGCGCACACGAAGAAAGCCAACATGTTTACATTTAGAAAGCACTCGAGACAATCGGTGGATTTTTGCAATAAGACGAGGCAAAGACACGTTTTTTGACTTTCTCCTATATTGTCTTTCCTGTTTTGTACGAGGGCTCATCTATATGTATCAGTGGTTGTAATAATGGGGAAAATATTCCTTTTATTGGATCAGAGGGAACAAAGTAGTAGGTAGGACTAATGCTAGAAAAGTACACCAGAGTCCATACATTTCTGGTCTTGCTATCACTCCTAATGTTCCTTGTTGTTCGCATTGGGAATTTTTCGACACTAACAGTGCTACAAGGATTTTTTGGTTGCCCGCGTGTATTCCTGAACTATCATCAGTGAGCTAAACTAGCACAAGTTTAACGTTTATGTCGAAGAAGAGAAAAAAGCTTTAGAATTATGGGAAGAGTAAGTATAGCCTAGGAGCAGGAGCGGAGTGGTAGCGGCGGCGGCGGCAACAGCAGCAGCTAGAGAGAGGAGACTGAGGAGAGTGTGTCGGGTTTAGTCTTGCAGATTCAAAAGGTGGAGTTAAAAGGGTCCATGTTCAGCACTGCCTCGTTGCTCGTAATATTCCTTGTGAGAGAAGAGAGAAATCTTCTGGAGTAGAGCAAATCCATATTTTCTGGTCTGGTGAATAAAATAATGGGAAAGCACACCACAGGAGATTTTCCATAAAACGATGAGAATACATGTGGCGAATCAAGAGAATGCCTCTCTAACATGCTTTCTTTTTTTCTCTTAACATTTTATAATTCTTTTGCTAGTCTTCCATCCACTGCTTATTTTATTATGATTCGATATTGCCAATACATGTGTGTGAGTGTGCAGAGAGGAGAGATAGGTACAGATTTTTAGACGTAAGTCGCTTTCCTTTCTGCTCACATCAACACAGTCATCGTGGCGCACAGAGGTAGATGCAAGGCAACCATCCCACATCCTCCGGAGCCTTTTTGTCTTTTTGATAATCCTGACTGGTGGTGATGGTGGTGTGGAAGGGAGAAAAGATAGAAAACGGAACGGTGAAGAAAAGCGACAGGACGTGCTCTTAAGCCAGTGAACCAGCTTTACTTTACAATGTGACGACGAAAATGATTCAAGGTACTAATACTTTTGTTACAAATGCTATTATTAAAACTTGTCCTGTGTGAATCCTTAACACGTATTTCGTATTTCAATGGCTGTTTTAATGACCGAGCAAAAACCAGTGAGCGAGGATCGTTCGCTTGTACATACGTCTATGACATAATAAAATGCAGCGGTAGCAGCATAGCAGCACAACTGCGCCTTATCCTTCTATAAATGTATTGGTGAACAAAACAAGAAAAAAATATCAATCTGCTTTCCCGCTCTCCTTCTTCCCGTTCACTTTCCCTCTGTGTGTGCAAATCTGGGAGAGATGCGAGAATGGCTTGTAGTTAGTGACTTGAGTGGTATGTGGTTCCATTCTCTATCTCTGTGTAGGTATATAGGTAACAGAGGGACTGAGAGCAGCACGAGGAACGGAAGTGACTCGCTGACACCGTCTAAATTATATAGTAACAGGAAGGGTGGGCTCTCTTTCTCTCTCGTACACAAAGTCAAATACATATTTTATATCCATATGTAAAGAAACGCTTGGATATGTACAAGGTGCTCCACATGCTTTCTCCTAGAGCCACCCAGCAAAAGAGAGAGACTCCATTTCCGTTTTTCGTCTTCGTCACACAATTCTCCATACTTTGCATTGTCATGAGCTCACGAATTCAATGTTTCTGGCAGTGCACGCACCACATTGCTGCACTCGCAGAGTTTTGTGTGTGTCATGTACCCTTCCTGAAACAAAAAACTGTATCTCCTCATGCAAAAAAGAAAGCGGGAAGTGCTTAAGCTATCTCTTTTATCTTGCAAATAGATAGGCATGTAAGTACTTACAAATTTCCCTCGAGTCTGCTAGTCATAAAGTATTTATTCAGCACCACTGACTATTTTCAATGGTTTTCCCATTCCGAGCTAAATTGTTTGAATTAAAATGATGCGTTTGTAAATACAAAGCGTAGATCGTCCTGCTCCTACTCCACTGATGTTTATCAGGAGAGAAATTCCTTTAACGCTTTGAAGTGTTACGCTGTAAATTAGTTATGATAAGTGTTAGCGAGATGCTTACATGAAAATAAGTGTAAATAGAATTAGGACACTCTCAATTCACAGATGCTTTGCTTCTTGTCCGTACCACTTTAAAGTAGCCACCGCAGCTCTTTGGTACATGCTTATGAAAAGAACGTGTAGTTACATCTTGTGTAGTTCGCAACTGATTGAATGCTGATAATAAGATTTATTTCTTTTAACTAAATCTTCCATCGTTTAGCCCTGTAACTGATGCGTAATAAACTGCATGGGAGACTTGAGAAGGAATGAGTCTTAGGTTCAAAACACCAACTTGACAGAGTTTCATCATTTAAGATATATTGGGGCTTTACAGCAAGAGAAATAAGAGAAAGTGATTTTTTTTGTGATGAGGTAGCAAACGCAGACGAGGCATAGTCGTATCATGAACAAGACTAAGCAGAAAACCGTCTCATCTTTTGTGGATGAAGTCATTTTCCCATCTATATGCAAATAAGCAATATATCCACCAGCACCATCACCAGAAGAACGTACCTCCTTTTGCAAATGTGAAGATGGTTGAATCAGTTTTAATAACCTGAATTTTGAAATTTTCCCAAGTAACGCACGAATAATGATTAATTTTGAGTGATGAATTAACATAAAGATTTAAATCGAATTGAAGTATTTCGTAAAAGGAATTTGGCCAGCTGTTACTAAAATAGTGAAAAGTAGGTACACAGAGACCCTTAAAGGTCGAGGGACGAGATGGGAAAGCTCGGTGCAGAAATATTTCATTTTCTTCTATTTACATAGACAATAATGTTGTGCAAAACTTGAGCTAACGCGCTTGTCAGAATGATCGAACTTTGGGGAACTTTTTTCTTCCGCCTTTCTTTTCTCTGATTCTTCTACGCTCTCTTGTTGAGAGAGGTGTACGGACCGGTACAAACATAAATGGTACAAGACAAATGTGAGTTATAGAGACTCTTCAATATCGTTTCGTTCATTGAGTGGGATTCGTTGACGCACCTCCTCTCCATCCCTTTCGCTGGGTGTCTTCTTCTCACCGCACAAGGATAGCTACTTTTCTCTTGGAAGAAATAGAGGAAACGAAGAAATAGAAAAGAAAAGACAAGATATTTGAATTATTCATGGGACGGTCGAGTCACTCATCTGCTCACTTGGTTTATCTTTTTACTCCGTCTTCATGTCTCGTTGCTCTCGTCTCTTTTTCTCTCTTTTACATCCTGCCAGCTCAAATCAGGTCACATAAGGATTTCATATATACACAAAACGAATTCTAACATGTTTGAAAGAAGAAAATTTATATATTGCTACGTGGAGTGTAGTTGATTCCCCACCACCACATTCTGCTCCCCTGGTTGCTCCGGAGTACACACGTAAGCAAGCAGCCCAACTGAAAGCCTATAATGATAGGAGTGATTCAATGTTGCAGTTGTAGCATATCTTTTTCTCCTTCATAACTTTAAATCTACGTGACTTCAATCAAAGATTCTGAAAACTGGAAGATATTTCTTTTGCTAAGTCACTTATTGCAACCTCCTGCGTGTGTGGAGGGTGTAACGCCTTACTGTGTATGTGTGTCGCATCGTGACTGACAGATATTCGGCGCCAATAGAAAAACTCTTCCAGGACCAACTCTCACTACGAGGAAACCCTTCAAGGTGACTCAAACCATGCAAGTGGCTTCATCTGAATGTGCGGTGTACTTTTAATGAATCAGCACCCGCTCAAGCATTCAGTTCTGTTACCAACCACAGCACAACGTAAAGTGAAGCGTTCGTTAGGCGCCATACACAAAAGTTGCCACGTGGAACATTGCTTGATGATGACTTCGTTTGGCGATTCAAGATGGTTCCTCGTGCCATGCGGAAAAAGTAAGATGTACTTGTACGGAAATAAAGAATTTATTTCTTGCCTCAAAAATAGATCTAAGACTGTATTTTCTGAATTTTCCTGTGAAAGGAAGCGAAAAAGGTAGCAAAAGGAGAAATCCGAGTCTTTTCTTTCCTTAACAGCTTTCTGCCGCCACGGAGCGCACCAACAATAATACCAAGTTCACCATATTCCAGCTCCCAGCCCGCCTAATGCTGTATGGCATGCAGTTATTTACCACGTCTATTGCAGTAGGGATGAATTGAGTGTGCACATATCCATACACTCACTCCAGATTTCAAAAAGTAATGTGAGAAGAACGAGGAGAATGTACCTTTTTGCTTTTCTTCTGCTCGCTTTTTCTTTCCTGAACGAGTCAATGACTTGTGTGACATTCAAGCGAGTGCCTTGTGACAGGTTTCTGAATGAATTGAGGTTATTTTGTCACTGGGTTTTTATAACCATGTACTCACATCACAAAAAGACGACCGAAAAAACTTCATGAAAAACTTGTAAATCAATTACATGTCAGGTGAACTTGAGTCACAAAGGGGGCAAAAAAGTCAAAGGAGCAAAGTTAAAATGTTGATTTTCCTCTTGCCTTTAACTAAAGAACTCCGTCCCACCACTCAAATTGATTATGTTACGCATAGGATTAGAATATACGGGGAAAGGGCACACAGTAAACGTATATTATGCGATATAAACAAAGCTGCAAAATTAGCAAAGCCTTATCCTACGAGAGAGAAGGAAATAGACGTGGAGAACACCCAGATTCGCAAACATCTTCAGATATAATTACATATAAAAAGGCAATGTCAGAAGTAAATCCCAATTTCTTCTTCAGTACTTCAAGTAAACTGATAAGCAACGGTTTATTTCCACTGAATCTAGGTAACAATCAATCTTTTTGTTGGCAAATACATAAAATTAAAATTAATAGTAGTTGAAATAGTTAGTTTCGATGAAAATACGTCGTTGATTATCATTTTAATTGAGGTACCTAAAACGACTAGGAATTTACTACTGACACTCCCTCTCCCTGTAGTTATTGAGTCTTGACATTATTTTGAACGCAACGCTTCCATGGTCACTGGACAATACATTGCCGGAAGGGTCATGAATCATTGGAACGTCGTGAATGACTCATTAAAAAAGGACAATCCGCATGTGCAAGGGAAATAGATGTTGTGTTGTATAATGTATCACTTTTTATTTCATCCGCTTTCACTGACCCGTTTTGTGTGCATTGTGCCATCAAGTATTTCCTCAACATTCAGGTTTAGCTTTAAAGTCGAGGAAAATCTGGGTCGTTAGAAGTAAGGAGGACAAAAGGAAAACTCACAACTCGTGTGATTTACTGTTCTCTATTACTCCTGAGCATAAAAAATACAAACGTCTACACCTTACGTATTTTCGGCCAGGGAATTCGGGGAAAGATTTCAGTTTGAAATAATGGATTTTCTGTCATATCATTAATGCATTACAGTACTTAGGCTGCTCCACTTTATAATTTTTTTCAATTGCAAAAGCTATATTGACAGCAATAAAACTGCCTACTAAACGCAGATATAGTAGCTGCATAAACATATTGTTATAAAACGCATTATACACATTAGTGTCCAACATAAAGTAGGCTACTTTTTCATTTATTTAACGATTTTTTTCTAGAATCAGTCTAATGAGACGTAATTGCATATATTACCTTTTTCAGCAATGGTTTGATTCTCTCCTTGATGTAGAATCGCAAATGACAATTTTAGGAAAACTAGGACACACGTGTTGAACACGGAAACAATTTTCATTTTAGACAGGTATGTTTGTACTCTAAATTTCATCAGATACAGGTGTAGGGCGGAAGTAAAAACAAGTAAGAACACGTCTACAGCTAGTTTTTTGCCTTTTTCCTCTTACAACTTAATTTTGCATAAGGTGTCAAATTGCCTTTATTTTGTTTTTGTTTTAAAAGAAATTCTCGGTGTGCAGTGTTTTCTGACCTCTATCAACACTGGATACACAGAAACAGAAGCTCTTTTTTGTTTGAGTGACGACAGGCGTGTAGCTGTGGTATGCAGGATTTGTAGTACTCTGTGGCGTTAACATTCCGACATAAGAATAAACTTGAAATATTTAGCTCTTTTCTCGCCTCCAAATTACCCACTTCCAAGAACAGCTGGCGCTTACGGAATACACACAAAATGCCGGTGCGTGTGATCACTGTATCACTATCACTCGCCGTCTTTATCTGTTTTGTCGTTTGACGATTCACTTGAATATTTCTGTTTTGTCTGAAGTCATTCAATGTCGAGACGCATTGCCAGCCAACATAGAAGGATGGAAATCCAGCATTCCTTTGCGAATGCTTTGAAAAAGTAAGAGTAAATGTTTGAAGGAGATAGCATTTCCCTTCATTAAATATTCATGTGAATCTATTTGTATTCATTGCATACTTTCCAAAAATCATGTGTGCGAGAGGATAGGATTTCCTATTTACATTTTACTCTTCGTTTTCTCTCTCTCTTCTTCTTTCTCCCTCGGCCTTACTTATTTCCCAGAAAACAATTAGTGGATTTGGTCACAAGGGACGGAAAAATTCATAACAATCTGGCGAAACACTTGTCTGATCCCATTTTTATGCTACAGTTCATACATAATTAATAACTGTGTCAGCCAACCAAATAGAGAGAACAAATTCTTGCCAGCAAAATTTCTATTGCCAGTGCATTTGTGAAAGACTTATCTTTCAAATTATTTCATAAAGTAGATACTTATTACGTTCAATTTTTCTCTTCACTTCGGTTTACCCCATATAACTTTTTATAACATCACATACACTTATGTTAGCAGACGGCATTTTCTATAAATTCCAACTTAACTGTATTACGTCTGTTGTGTTCCACTGAAACGAAAGTAACAATAAGTAATATAGTTTATTTTCGGTGCTTTCACGAACAATAAATGGAACAAAAAAAGATCCTTTCTTTCCGTAATACATACAAATGCTGTGTTTGCAACGGCGGTGTTTTAAAACTGTACTATCTTTATATACACACGCGAACCCCTGCATGCATGAGAGGAAGTTTGGAGCGGAGCCTGGCTTGAATTTTTCAGCATGATGAAGAGAGAAAAAAGTTGGACCAGCTACTGCACATGTTACAGAGCTAGAGAAAGGAACGAAGCAGTTATCTCTCTCTCACTCACTTCCATCAAATAAGTTGCATTTTTATACCTTTCCTTCGTTCTTTCGTTTCTCTGTGTGAGTTACGTATCAAAGATTGTTTCTGTTTGCTCAAACAAAACCAGTGAAAGTATTCGAAAACGTACTGCTATAGATTACTGTATACAAAATGATTATGTGAGAAGAATAAATGAGTAGTGGAAGGAGGCAGGCAGAGATCCACGTAGAAGGCAAAAAAAGATGAGGGAACAAAAGAATAATTCGTCGAGGTGGACAAGGAAACGGATAGAAATTCATGACTTTGCTACAGACACGCTCGTCGTCATCATTGGTTTTTCTCCCTTTTGTTTCCCTTTTTCTCTGACAAAAGTGCATACAAAAATGGTGTTTTATGTATAAACAGGGATATACACGAGTTACGTTACACAACACATCAAACTTTAAAAAAAAGATGCATTCAACATCCCACATGCTATGACTGAATAAGTGAGCGATGGAAGCAGAGTGGTTATAAGAGGAAAAAGAAAGCAAATAAGAAGAAAGAAATGCTCTGACCAGGGAAAGGAATTTGAAATGAGGTGAGAACAAGTGTAAGTATTTCACGCTACAGCTTTATCACAAATTACCATACGTACGTTCTATGTTAGATGTGGGATCCCTCTTCCTCTACATATGGAGTCCGTGTGACACTCACCACAAAAGTGTATCAACTCGTCGTCTAAAAATATAATATAACATGGACAAGCACACGATGAGACTGGATAGAAATTTCTCCTTTTTAATAAATATAAATGACGCTCAGTACATGTCGTCTGCACGCTCATTCACATTATTATCGGAGGGTGACTACGGTAGCGTAGGAGTAGTGAAACTAAACAAAGACAGAAATAGAGAGTAAGTGGAAGAAAAAATTGGAGGAGAGAAACTTGGCTATCAGACAAAACTATGTGTAGTGTGCGACTCACAAAAACAAGGAACAAGAACAAAAACGGGTGGAAAATGTAAAGGGAAGAAAAGAGAATGAGAGAGGAAAAAGAAAAGAAAGAGAGCTGCTTTCCTTTTAGGTCGTAATTCCCATCTTGAGCACCGTTTTTCTTCCATTCTCCAAACGGTTGGCCATTCTACACGTGAGCAAAATGACAATGAAGCGGGTCGACGAAAAAACTGACTTATTCTTGGAGAGCGCGAGAAAAGAAGAAAGGAAAAGTAGGAGATTCACCGCGTGGAGAGGACTCGCTCCCATATTATTTCACCTATCTTCCCGTGCTTCTCACAGAAGAGGGAGAAAAGGCAGTACTACAATTCCCTGTAGATCCTACATCCTGTTCATCAAAGTCACCGATAATTGGGCTACATCGATTCGGCACACCTTACTTTCACGAGGCTGACGACAACTCTTCCATGAATGTACTCCAGCCATGCCTAGGACATTTTAGTTGGCGAACACCTTGTGCAGCAATATTTATAGTCAGTGAGTGGCTTGCATTCACATACAATTTTCAGGAGCTCAAGTCGTCCTTATTATTACGTACTTTTTATATACGAGTAGGATTAAAAGCCTTGAGATATTGTCTTCAGAGTAATGTCAAATATTGCCGTGTTCAAGTGGTGTGATAATGGTGCACATACTTCAGTTTGGCATTTTCTTGCGCCGAATTGGTAATGACAACTTCCTCTCCTTTGAGTATTATCTTTTGAAAGACGTTTTAACCACAATAATGGTCGACGCAATTATCCTTTTACGTTCAATTGTGTACATGAACACCTTACGAAACATACATAATACGTGCATCACGCATTCCCACAGCCAACCGATAGTTAAAGTAATGAAGAGGAGGAAGTGTCGCTCGCTGTGACTTGACAATTATCTAAATATCGAAATTTTGTGCTCCGCCCAATCAATTAGAATTACATATTACATGAGTGAATGTCTATCTATTTTTACCATTTCCAGGTGAAGTAATACAACTTATGATTGAAATGACTACCTACATCTAAATGCCTATTACCGAGTCCGGAGATGTGTGTGATGCACATTAATGGAAACCCTGTCGTCGTATCTAGTCCTGGTTGATTGAAATAAGTATTTTTTGTTAGACTGCTCGCAACTTTTTCCGATATTTTCAGGAATGTTATATATTGCATGAAAATGATGAGAAGCAGCAAAAGAACAAAGGGCAGGCTCACTTTTCACATTTCCCGTATCCAATCTAATGAACGATACGATACGATACACAAAAGGAGAGAGAAAATAGTGTCAGGAAGAAGATGAGCAAGTCGGTAAGAAGGGGCATGGAGAATCATCAAATGAAAATGAACATGTGATTACACATAATATGGGAAAATAGGAATAGTACATCTTACGTATATTGTATGGTTCCTGTTCTTTTCATCATCTTTATCATCAAAAGAATTCAGTTTTCTTTCAACAAAAAAGTGGATAAGGAAAGACGAGACGAAAATAACAGCAATGCACAAAGCATGAGTGTAGATATTATACGTTTATGCTTTTCTTTCACTCTGCTCCATCACCACTCACTACTCAGAAGACCCTTTCTTACCTCTCTGTCTACAATTTTGTGCTCAACTACAGCCTGCTATTATTACACACTGCCAGCTAGGTATTATTATTATGGATAGAGTAATGCAGTGGATGATGTAGACACAGACACATGTAAATGTGGAGTTATGCAGATGAAAATGGAAGATGGAAAGGTGAATGCAAATATGAATGACTCGAGGGACTCAAGAAGGCAGGCAGAGCAACTCAATGTTCTTGAAAAGTTGCCTCTTCCTTCCAGAAGAGAATCTTACTTGATGTTTACGATGACGGAGATCAAGATAGTCGTGCTCACGATGATGATGATTATGATTGTGGTGCGGTTTCATATCTTTTCTCTTTTCCTTTTCTCTCACCAACCTTCCTTCTCTGCCTTCTTGCTTTCTCCTTTTCCTTTCTTTCTGCTCCTTATTCCCCGTTGTTAGAAAATGCCTGCGTGCTACATCCCTCTTTCATCACATTATTATTAGGCCAGTTGTCTCTACACTCTTGTACACGACTGTAAGCCTAGTAGCTATACTCAAAAGTACCCACATAGTTGCTTGCTGTGCGAAACGGCTACATATTATATGTTTATTATGCTTTTGGCACTTGTACCATCATTTTTGGTGAAAAGTCAATTGTAACATTTTCAGGGTAGCATTTTCTGATGCACTCTGTTATTGCTTTTTCTGCTGCTGCTATTGACTCAGTGATACTGATTTGGACAAGAAAGCTGATCAAACCACCAACATGAAGCGAAGACATGGTGAAAAGAAGACACAGGAAAATGCTTGAATAGACGAAATGGAAAGCAAGCGTGTCTTCGTTCACTTTCTACTTAGACAAAGTCGTGTTGCCAGTGAGAGTACCTCTCTTCAGCAAAATAAAAAAAACTCTTGGGAAGGAGGAAGGAAACTCTGTGAAAGAGAGAAAGTGGAGAAAGGTAAGGGAAATAAGAAATTCATCATAAGATGTTCAATAGGTGAATGGAAAGCGAGCTGGGAAGGAATAGGTATATCTATTAGTAAAGTTATTTGCCGAGCTAAGCTTTCCCGAGCTTCCAAGTTGAGCCTTTGTTTGGGCTGATGATGCAACCATTAAAGAAGTTCAAATGTGGTAAATGAAGGTGGTAGCGGTGATGGTGGATGACGATGGCGACGGAGCGCTTGATGATGATGATGATGATGATAATGTAAAAAAAGTGAAAACGGGACAGAAAAAATATTCTAGAGAGAGGAAATAAGAATGGGAAGGCATCCATAAATGTTGTCGGCTCATTCACTTCATTCCAGAAAAGACATAATAAAATGAAATGTGCGATGCAGCTGCTACTTAGGTATACGACTGCCGGTGCGTTTGTATGATGTGGTTGCTTACTTCTCTTTTTGAATGGCACACAATTGAGCTAAACTGGTGGTGGTGAGAGGGAAGTGGAGAAGTGTGTATACTAAACACGACTGTGCGCGAAAAGCAATGTGACATTCTAAGACATTTAACACGGCTCCCTGTACTCGTCTTTCATTTTATTCTTTTCCTCTGCTCTGAGTGCTCAAAAACATATACGCACAGACACACATACACACTCAAACGCACTTCCAACTTCCCCCAGTGACATTTATGAATCGGCCTTTTTCACAACTTCAAAAGTACAACATCACGTAAATGCATGTTCCATGTTATACAAAATTAGATGCAGATAATATTATTTCTAACTGCAGGCAGCCTGTCATCATCAACTTTTTAAATTTGAGGTAAACTAAGCAAAAGTAGGGAAAAGGTTCGACTTCCTTGCCATGGAGGCGATGGTGTTCAAGTACGTTGTCAGTAACACTAAAGCATATCTTCAATCCTCACATTTTCCTGGTTAATGTGAAAATTTAGAAAATAAAGTCAAGTACAGTACACAACCGACGGCTAAGTAAGCGTACAATGAAATGGATCACGTTTCGAAACCAAAGCAGACATTCTGAATATATTATGCAAGGATGCCAACATGAAACTGGAAATAATTGTTGCCGCGATATCATACACGTTGAGTGCACTTGACACTCTCAACAATTTATGTCAGTTACTTGTAATTAGCACAGCAAGTTGTCCTCCCACCCACCGCTAAGCCCATTTAAAAACCAATGAGCCTTAAAAACTAAAGCCTTCATATAGCATGTGTGTACACAAACACACACATGGGTATACCGTCGAAACCGATTGCATACGTTTAGTCATCATTGTTTGCACATAATAATTTAATGATGAGTGACTACTTGTACAGATATCGATTAGCATCGTTGACATTTATGGAAAACTAACTTGATGCCATGTAAACTGAACTATTTTTTGCCCGAAAATAGTCACTTGAGCTACCACGTTTAAAGTGTATTCATGAATAAGGAAGGATGATGCGTTGGCGATGGAAGAGGCAGGGGGTAACACAAGAGTGCACTTTACGACTACAAACTAAAATAGGAGAGAATAAAAAGAGCTCGTGAAAATTTAAAAAGGAACGAGCAAATATCCCCTCCAAAAATAATATTCGTTCGTCATGAATATGCATGGTCATGTGAGAATGTGTAGCGGTTGACGTAAATGCGTAGAAAACTCTCTCTTATGATTACTTATTCTAATCACAATTTTAACGCTATTTCTTGCGTTAAAAACATATTTTCTAGCTGATTCTTTCCATAGACCCTGGAAGGAGCATTGGGGTCATGCCAATAGTTATAAGATGTAAATGCCCTTTCCAAATATCACAAGGATAAACAATACAATTTAAGGAAAAACCAGTTCTTCCATTTTCCTTCAAAGTTATAATTTCACATTTTCCTCTGCATCACTAAATACGTGTGACTACCGTATCTTTCACTACACCGTACAGTTAAAACGCCAACCCGATCGTCTCCTTCTCTCTTCAGGATATACTTCTCTGGATAGAGTTAAGTCCTCAATCACACTGTACTTCCCACGTCGCATACAAACTTTTCCAGCTGACTTGTTGTGGATAGATTTCGGGAGTAACCATTAACTCGTTCACGGGCACAAGTTCCATAATATTTGATTTTTCGGCAATTGTTAGGAGTATGTATGTAAAAGGAGAATAACGAGACAGAGTTAGCCAGCGCTGGCTGGTTTTATGCTTTTTAGGACGGGTCGAGACACAAATTCACTTTCGGGTTTAGGGGTTTTACCCATGGTTTAACAAAAAATTCAGAAAACCCTACCTTTTTTTCTTCCTTGTGGCAAAAGGTTATAATAAAAGGATCACGACATAATGTTTACTGCAATGAAAACCTAGTTGACAGAGGAAAGTAAATTGGATAATGGAATGAACGTAATAACTTGATATTATATCACTGCACAAGATCCGTCGATGAAAACATATCGTACACATTACATGCAAAGTTAATACTGTTTTTTGTATCTTCATCGAATCGGAGTTGAGGGAGAAATTAGCAAAAATTGTTATTATTAGTTGTATTGATACTTCAAAGTATCCAATGAATACCATAGATAGAAAAGTGAGTAGAGTGAAGACACTTGATGGGCCACTTTATTATACAAGTAGAAAGGAAAAGCGGGCACGACTGATAAGTGAACACTTTGCAAACCTAATAAGGAAAAAGACGCATGTGTTACTTCATACTACTCGGAATTTGACATTAAAATTTTATTTTCCTACTTTGCCGTCTAAAGGTGAGTGAAAGTAGACAAGCAAGAGGATTATTAAAGATTCGTACATAAAATTCGCAACCTACAGGTGTTATTAAAACACGATGTAATTAATTATTTGTAAGACAGAATGCACCATTCCACGTTTGAAAGTTCCCATCCTACATTCGGTGCTTAATTCAACGCATTTAATTTTCGTCGACACCGATTTTACAGTGTAACTATTTTTTCCCTCTGGCGCAAGCTTGGCACAAGTTCTTGCTCCCACGAAAATTTCATTCATTGCAGACAGATCACAACAAGCATTACAACTCAGCAGACAGACAACATCTGTTTCGAGAGCATTAATCATAGTATTTTTACATAACAGAGATCCAGCAAGTTAAAACGAAGGAAAAGGAGAATTTGACTAAAGCAAAAATGGGTGGCATTTCTGTCATCGTAACATGGCTCTTCCATTGTAAAATTTGCTAATAGGAGAGTAGAGCACACGGATCTAAGGTATCTTCGATGTTGAATCTAAAGCGCGTATTTTTGTTTGCATATTCAACCTTTCCGTTCTCCTTATTTATTCTAATTGCTGCTTCTAAAAGTAAGCGAGAGATATTTAAAAATAACGACCTGAGGTAGAAGCGGAAAAAGATGGGACCTTTTCACGTTTGGGAAAATGCACATTTCTTTCATGCAGAATTAAATGAATAGATGAAAGTGCGTCTTTTATAAATTTGGTCCCGAATTCAGAATACTAAGCACTTTTGATCCGATTCACTGATGAATCAAAACATGGGAAAAGTGCGTGCTTTATTAGAATGCAAACTTGAGTATGAGTATAATAATAAAGCACACAATATCGAAGTATTGAATGACCTCTCCGTCTTCAATGACTATCGGATCAGAAGTGCGGCAGCCGGCAAGTCAAGTATCGACCGAGAAATGAAAATAACGTGGTAACTTTTACAGTAACTTCACAACGGATCCTCTCTAGTGGAAACTAGAGAGAAAACTCAATAACGAAATTTAGATAAAATTTATATTTCTGTATAGGTAGGCACATAAAGTTTATTGACGTTCACTACAAAAATCGAGTTGATTTATTTTCAAATGTGTTGCTATATAATTTATACAAACAATTATTATTTATGAACGTATTTAATTTTATATACGACATGGATGTCGCAACAATGAATAATACAGCAACGCCATGTCAACTTATGATGAGGACAGATAATCAGAAATTATATTCTGAGTCACTGAGTAAGCCCAGGCATCTAGATTAAACGAGCATAAAACTACAGCGCTATGAGAACTTTTAAAAATGAATAGCATTAAGTCGGGAAGAAAGGAGCTCGATCTAGTTGCTCTTGAAAATGGGGAGTAATCAAAAGAGACGGGAAGATAGTGAAAAGGGATGATTGATGAGGGCCCAGGTGAGGGGTGTCTCAGTGATGATGATACGGAGAAAATGCCACGCGTACATCGTAGACGTAGCATTGAAACCGTACGTAAATAAGAAAAGAGTCAGCCTGCTCTGCTAGTAGATCGATCACACTGAATAGAAATGTTAATAATAATGGAGATCCTCCAGTAGAGCTAGAAAATCTACAAAAATTGGTATCAGCAGAATCAAACTAGATACGTTTCAAATGAGCGGCCATGAATGCAAAAATGCTTAACTTTAAAAATGAAGACTTTTCACAATGAGCGCACACATTTGTCCCATTCAAATTGTGTACTGTCCTAAAATAAAGATCTCCAACGAGCAATGGGTTGCCTCTCAATCCCCCTTTCTCCATTTTGACTCAGTTGTTGATGAAGTGTGGAAAGCAAGTTCATTTGCTTGCTTGCATTTCATTGCAGTGATAATTTTGATCACCCTGTCACGTGCCTTTTAAATTGTTCATTCGAATCAGGGATTTAACAAACAGCTTATCACGGGTAGTAAAATACCATATATTTAATGAAAACGCTTCCATGATGCTTCATGGCTACCATTTTTATACAAAATTTTCCCCTATTTTTTTTGTACTGCGTATTATAATATGCTAGTTCGTGAAAAACCAAATTACAAGGTTATTTCCGCAATGCTTCATATTCTACTCTCAAGTATAATTCTGACTATTTTATTAAATTCTAAGGATTTCATTTGAATGACACTTCCCTCGTGAATCGTTTATCGTTACTATAAAAATGAGAGAACTGTGTGTGGATAAGGAATGTATCCATCTACGGTTTTCACTGGATTCTCTTCTCACTTCACTTGAGCATTATTCTTTTTTGAACTTTTCCTTCTTCGTTTAATAGGATTTCAGAAAAGCTTGATTGAAAATTAAGATTCGCTGTGTTCCACTGAAATGTGTTTTCCTGCATAGAAAATAGGACATGACAATCTAAAATATGCTGGCGAATATCTTCATCAATTGCTATTTCATTTAATGACAAATGACAAGTGAGTCGTGAGCAGTCTTGCATGTATCAGAAGTGGAACTAAGCCGATTTTCACAATGCTGAAGCAAACCCTTGTCAAAAAGTACAAAAAGCTTTTCTTGGCTTGTAACAAAAGGAAATCACTGAATGGGACATTCCAGATATTTGATTATGTCGTAATGATAGAATGGAAGTAGGAAGTTGTGTACATGCACGACCTCATTTTAAAATTCGCTGGCAAACAGGAAGTTTTAACAATTCGCATCCTAATTATTATTTAAAATGCCACATTGATTCACCCAATAAACTGTCCTCTTTTTACCTGCCAATGCTGAATTGGGTACAGGGTGCAAATATATATCCGTGCACGACTTAATCCTTTCGCGACACATTTTTGCAATTCCTTGGGCTTCTCATTTCATTTCGTTTGCTTACAAGGAACACATTCTTGACATGACATATTTTAAACGAGAACTTTCCGTTTCGCACAAGGAGATGGAGGAGGGACTCAGTTTCTTGCGTTTATTGAGAAAGATCTATTGTAGATCGAGGTGACACGGAGGAAAGGCGTACAAAAACACAAGAAGAATCCGACATTTTGGAAAAGTAAAATAGCAGGACATTTTTCTCTTGATCCTCGACCAGTATATATCTTGATAATGGTTAATACGGTGCAGAATAAACTACAAGAAACTTGTCGTAGACGCAATTTCCAATATACCTAAGACATACGGAGGGAGTAGCAGCAGCAGTAGGAGCAGATCTTTTCAAAAAGAGCGATGTGATGTCTTTGCAATAAGAAGAAGTGGTGATGTTCCACTTTCGTGAGCCAAGACAAAGAGAAAGTGGCACCATTCTATATTCTCTTTTCCCCATTATTCCATCACCTTCGAAGAAGCAAACTAGAACATACTACTTTGTGTCTTGTGAGTCAGCTTCTCTTTGCTTGCCTGCCCCACATCACATCTTAAATTCTAGACAGCTGTAGCAGTATAACTACATCACATCACCAGCCTTCTCAATGTACATATTCATGAAACAACAAAAAATGCTTTCTCTCGTAACACGTCTATCGTTGTAATGTATGAATACTAAATAGAAAGCTTGCATTAATATGAGCTCACATAGAAGTTTACACTAAAAACAGCATAATACAATTGTGTATGCAAACTTAAACATGAGTACACTAAACGTACGCATATGCACGTGGAAGGAAATATTGTATGGTGTGTGTATGTGTGTGGTGGAAAGCATTGTGTGTGCACACATTCATTCAAATGCAAGGAAGGGAAATTCTAACCCTTCCTTCCGTATTACTAAGCGACAACAACCGTACAAACTTTCGCCGTCGAAAAATCCGTTCTACGAAAGACGCAGGCAGATTCAGTGCACTTTTGGTGTTTGCCTCTCTCGCTCATTCAGCTTCCTTCTGTCGGTGAGTATTAATGATGTCTTCACATGAGTGTTTCCCTTCGCCTTCCCCACTTATTCTTGCACCGCATCACACACCACTCTTCCATCCACAATAAAATTTGCTCGCCTTTACTTACGTTTTCCTAATCTCTCTCGCTTTCATCCAAGGAATATTGGGAAAAGCCTATCACAAAAAACGGATGTTTTGTGTATTGAGCTGCAGCCTCGCTTAGGTATACGTGGGGAGAGGGTTTGATAGGTATATGGTTCATAAATATGTCGACACATGCCTTCCTGATTATTACTTTTTACAAAGAGAAGGAAATTTTAATGATAATCGCCTCTTCGTATCTATGCCATGCACCTTTCTCCACGGAAAGTCTCATTGTTCCTGCTGAGAGAGAGGTTCGAGATGAAATTTTTAGCATTACTTTTGAAGGGTGTGCATGCAGTTGTTATTGTCTGGAAAGTTTGTGTGGTGGGAGTGTGTATGGGTGTGGAGGCAGGTCTAGGAGACCAAATGAGAGGAAAGTGAGGAATATGTGTGCAGGAAGACCAGAGCGAATCATGGAAACGTCCCAGTTGTATAAAATGAAACTAATTTCTCTGCGTCGGAATTTGCTACCCTATTAGTTTGTAATGTGATCAATTAGTATTAGGGTTCCGGTGCATTACACATTGTGGGTTTTTACAACTTTCGTGGAAAATGAAAGGAGAGAAAGGGAGGAGAGACGAAAATAGCGTATTGGTATGCATAAGTATTTATGTAGATTCTGTTTCGTTTTTTATCCTTTTGCTTTGAATGAGCGAGGGTGCTTGTAACTGCCAACCCTAGACTGTTCAACAAATACATAAGGTAAATATTGTAATAAGTATGCACATGCACAGACATACATATTCAAACTGGAGTCGTCGGATCATTATTAAACTTAATATGAGTTAACTTCAAATTGTTTCCTTGTGACGAGTCAGTTGGTACTCTATAGCACACGATACAATCATCAAGAGAGCTTTTGAGACCGTTGTCCCAGACAAATAAACAGCCGAGCATCGTACATGCTGGATACAGTTCTCCTCACAGCTGAGAACTTTCCGATCATTAATGCATAATATGGAGGAGCACGGAGAAAGCGGCTGTGTTGTCCATTTACCAATAATTCAGAAGATTTGGGTAATTGTATTGTTCAGCTTTGAGCCGTCACCCTGCTCGCACAGCAGTTTCAGTTAGAGGACAAAAATTAGTGATGTTCGGAGTTATGAATAAGTATTCAGTAAGTTCATTTCCATTATGAGGAGAAGTCAAATAAAAAAGGGAGCTGGTTACAGTTGAATGAAGCCAATGCTTCCCTACCTTCTTTTTGTTCCTACTTTAATTTCTTTTTGTCGTTATTATGCTATCAAGAGAGTATGTGGAAAAATCATGTTTGTTTCCGTGGGCTTCGCTTAAATTAGTTTCTGCATATTTCATTAGACGTGGTGAATTTTAAATTGAATTTTTTCCCGTGCATGAAGAGACAATTGATGCGGTATGTTAGCATACACAGCATGTAAGAAGATATATTTTATGGTTATGAATTGTTTGACGTTTAAATTAACTTAACCTCACTCAAACTCATTCACTCATATACATATTTGACGAAATGTAGTAATGTGAATATTGAAGTTTGCTTTTCGATGACATGTGCTACCTGTGTAATTTAGAAAGAGTAACTCTGCAAAGGAAAAATAAATCCATCATGTCACTTGAATAATATTCACATATATAAATATGTAATTTCATAGACAATGCTCAAATTGCTCTTGATTCTATACAATAATAGAATTGGCCACCTCTCATTTCCCGACGGAATACTACATCGTACATTTTGTATCTTCATAAAGTACACATATTACACAAGAATAAAAACGGTCCTGTTGGAAAAAGAGTAAATAACTGTTTCCCGCTGCTCTTCTCCTATGTAAGATTATCCCATATCCCACATACATTTCTTCCTCTTCCAATAGGAAACACATTGTGCATATTAGTTGGCTGAGTTGTTGAGTTCAGGCTGCAGATACCGTTATTAGGAGGCGTATTTTATTATGGAGCATAAAAGCCATTATCCATGTTATTTCCTTGATATTATGGTTTTTATCATGTGTTCACTTCAAATCATAACCTCATCATGAAATAATTTCATTATTTGCTACTTATTTCCCCTTCTTCAAAAATTGGTTTGACAATTGTGCCACAATTTTCATAGTTCATTCCTCTGCTATTAACATCGATACCCATAATGTGTTTGATAACAAGGATAACCAAGAAAAATGAAGAAATTCCTTATATTCACCAGCAAGACGCATATTCTCAGTTAAAGAGTATTGTAGGAATAGAACGGAACCAAAAAATGGAGATTGTGAAAGGATATGACCTGCGGACTATTGCCGATTTATATTGTCGGGCCTATTCCTTCCTTTTGGTTTCCAGTTGTGCGGTAGAGTAATCTTCATTTGATTTGGACAGAATTTAAAGAAAATTAGCAACTAAAAACAGGATCGATTTATGCATTAAAACATGTTTTCATTGTAGATGCTGAACACAGGAGCAGTGAGAGCGGCCCCATACTGTGAAGAAAAACAGAGGGGCAAGTATCCTTCATGATGAAAGGAGCTGGATTAAATTTTTGCGTGACCGATTATTCAGATATGCTCATTTTTGTAGCAGTGGAAGCTGCCGGCCTAGGTGGTTGTTTGAAATGGATTTGATAGCACGGAAAAGGAAATTTAGGCGTGGTCGTTAGGTAGCTTCACTATAATTATCAGAGTATTCTTTTGATTTTCATCGGAGAAAATCCTTGATATTGTCTCTATTTCTGCCCCTTTTTTTTTGTTCAAACCTAGCTCACTTAGTAATTATATCGAGGAAGAAAAACAGTATCGCTTTGGCGTGTATAGAACAAGTACCATTTTTTGGGACGACTGATAAGCCGATGGTGACACCAGACTGAGTGAGTAAGTACCATCAGAAAACATTTATATTTGAATAGCATATTCTTTAACACGGGCTCTAGGTTCAGGCTGTTTATTACATTTTTCGAAAACAATCATTAACAAAGCTCTTTATTATCATTAACAAGTCATCAGGTTAGAAAATTATACCGTAACGTGCTGAACGATTTGCCAATTATTTGCCTTTGTACCTTAGTAATACTACTAATAAGGTTTGAGAATATGTTCTTTAACTGTCACTATTAATGTTGATGTTAATAACGGGCTCGAGATGCCTCAATGACATGCAAAACATAGAACAGCTTGTTACTGTCACAAAAATAATATTACTCAACTGTTTTAACTACTCCTCGAAATCAACAAAAAATTCATCATCGACACTGCAAATATAAACACAAAAGTTGATTGATCGATCCACATTATGTCTGTGGTTTTGTTTGGTGTAAATACGCAAGCATTTATCTATTTTGTGCGAACTGCACCAGTTGAAGCGTTGTTCAGGAAAACAGCTAAAATAATATTTTCATTAGTTGAAACATATAGCTTGCATATTGAATGAAAAGAAGAGATAAATGGGAAAGCAAGGAAAGTATTACGGTTTTGGAGGCTGACGATGATGTTGTTGATAAATGAGATTTTATTTGTGTAGTTGCAGCAGGTATTGTTTACTTTTGTTTGTAATCATGTACACGAAGCAGAGTCGACCCTCCATGGATGGAAATACGAGTACGTGTATATGCTGCTTCTGTGAAATGAAGTTTACACTGAAAATTGTAAAATTGATCAAAGCATTAGCGTGTGTCAGAAAGGGAAGAGCTTAGCAGTTTGTATATAATATCAAGTGAAACGAGAAACAGGGAAAGCACAAGTCGGCACGTCCACTTTTGTGTGGATAAGAGGAGGAAGCATGTATAATATTATGCTTTTCAATCTCCATTCCCATTAATGAGTAATGTCCAAGCGGAGTTTTGTGTGAAATCAAATCCCGCGAGTCAAATACATACAACAACTGATCTCACTGACCGAAAACTAGATAGCCACTAGATGGTCAACCATGAAATTGAAGAAAAGGAAAAGAGGGAGGCGATAAAATATCACCACTGGACATGGAATTCATCTGTCAGCCCTTTTCCGAGCTTTATTCTGACAGTGGTGGAGTGCGGGTAGGATCGAATCAATGTGAACCATTTTACTAGATGCATGGAAAAATGCCTGTTTGAAATCTGTTGGCTTTATTTTTGGAATACTGTGTAAATATTCTTCGTTCGTCGTGGTGTGCAAACATATGGACTATGAATGTATGTACCTTCAAAGAACATTAGCAAATAGAAAAAACAAGACACCAAAATCCTCTTAAAATACGGAAAACACACACAAGATATTTTTTCTGTGGTAGGCTGTTTCCAGCCAAACACGACAACATCCACGACGATGACAACAGAAGTGAGCTGAGCCAATTTTTGATTCTGTACGAATGTCGACAATAGACGGTCACCAGTCACTAGCAACCACGCGTCCATGCCCATTTGTGCAAGTTTTATCCTAACAAAAAAGTATGGGAAAAGAAATCTCGGAAAATGCTTTCTCCTCTTCTCTCCTTCTTCTTAACCCGATGGTGCATCATCTATTTGTTTACGTCATTTCATTTCTGGGTGTCTGCCGTTCATAATCGTGCGGCGTTTATAGAGGTAGTTGCTCACGTAGCATCAACAGTTTCATTTTTTCTGGACACATCAGGATGATAACGCTCACTCACTGGAAGCTGACCACCAGCCATTTCCATGTATAAACTTCCATTTTCGTTTCCGCTATCATCGCGTCTCAGTCAGTCGTCTTGAAATGTGCTTTCATTTTTTAATTCAAATAAACATTTGTCGCATCTGAAGCGATTTGGGAAGGTTAAATAGTGTTGGATTTGAGTGTCCACTTGGATTGTAGTGGTAACGCCAAGAGATTTTTCGGTGATTTTTGGTAGAGGCTTTCTCCAAAAAAATATGCATTTGCTACACTTTTATTGTAGGGAAGCGGAGAGCATAAGTAAAAGCAAATACAATTCCAAAGCTCACATTTTAAAGAAAAAAGGGAAAATGCATTTCTCCTCCTACTGCTCGACATGTGCGTGAGTGTGCACTGTTGTGTGCGGACATGAGAACACGAGACAACAAAACGGCTTGCTTCACTTATACTATGAAATCAATAGTCAAGGGTTGTTCCCTGTCATAAATTGGGCAAAAGTAGACAGAAGGAGCATCAGCTGAAGTAATAGTTGGAGTAAGCAGTTGCAATGCGTGAGAGCGTGTGTTTGTGTACGGAGGGAGAAAAGATTTGTACAAGTAGTCAGAGAAAAAGAGTCTTAACTTTTTCCGACGGTATGATCTGTACTCTGTACAGACATAGTGCAGAGATAGAGAGACCATAACTAAAAGAAGAAAAAAGGTTTGTTGCAACTCAGAACGAATAAGTGCTTTCTTCTGTATCTATGCCCGTTTCGGACTTTTTCTTCCTTTTTGTTCGTCCAACGAGATTACGTTCTCTTTTATGCCTCACTCAAAGCATTTATCCCCGAACATTGCATGAAAAGAAAGCAGGTACATGATTTCCCCTATACGTCGCTTCTCTTTTCTGCAATGGCACATAAAACTAGCAAGAAGATCATATTACCAGTTACATACGTTTTTTTCAGTTATCAGTTACCAGACCCGACATATGTCCGAGGGAAGCACTTGCAGAGCACTGTGTATTTCAGAGCACTGTGTATTTGTTTCGGAACCAAGCGAAGACTCTCTTTACTGTCATTTCGCCATTTGCCCCTAAAGTCGTTAACATTTTGTGCGAAGATGTTTTAAAAATGACTATTACTATAATGGTGTCCATGTCAAAAGAAGCATAATTGATATAAGGTTTTTCAAAAGGTAAACTTTTTAATGATGGTGTGGCTTGTGACATATCAGTAGTTATGCATTTGTGAACATACTGATGTAATCTAGTTATTTGAAGGACTGGCGAGATTATATCAGAATATATTGTGTAAAACATTGCAGTCTCGGCTGTGTTTTAGCAGTTTTCGGTTCAAATAGTATCATTTTGCACGCTTACTGAATTGTTTATAAATAACAATGGCTCCTCGAATTTTGACTACATTTGCCAGATTATATCAGAATATATTGGGTAAAACATTGCAGTCTCGGCTGTGTTTTAGCAGTTTTCGGTTCAAATAGTATCATTTTGCACGCTTACTGAATTGTTTATAAATAACAATGGCTCCTCGAATTTTGACTACATTCTCCGAAGTTGATTAAGTCCGAGGTTTTCATTAGACTTTTAGACGATATCACGAAGTTTCCCCATCGAAGTCCGGGTTTTCAACTGTTTGTATTCATACAAATACATGGAAAAGCTCGTTATTTATTTCTGCTCTGAATTAACACGGGACAATGACCAACTACTTCACACTAATTACGATTGCCATTTTTTGGCATCTGCCAAGTCAGCGTGGATGTTCAGGTAGATGGAGTGGAAGATAAGATTGCTTCCGTCTTAAATAATAGAAACAAAAGAGAAAATCTCTAAAGGAATTGATGGTATTCTATAAAAAAAACAGATTCCAGGAAAGAAGTTGATTTCAGACAGGTCACCAGTGAACGTAATACACGTTGGCATACTTTATTTTTGGATATTGAAAGTGGATTCAAGTTTCAAGAAACTCCATTTTCCTTTTAAAACAGAATGAATATCGCACATAAGAATAACACATGTAAAACGCAATTACAAGGCATTTTGACTAAGAGAGTAAGAAAATCTATTGATTTTCATGCATCAATATACTTCTTGTAAAAGATTTGCAAATTGATTTGTACTTGAGGAATCTCTTGAATTTACGTCAATATATTTCAATTTTGAAGCTCAGTGAAATCCTCGTGGAACGGTGCTAGCGTTATTTTTCGACGAAAAAGAGGAAACGGAAAGAAAGCCTTCCCGGCCAATTTCTAAAGGATCTAACCACCAAGGGGAAAATCCTTCGATTCCGATTATATTCCTCTCCCATTTTTATATTAAACTGGTAACAAGCATGAGGGAAGTCAAGCCTGCTGTTGTCAAGAAGAAGGAAAATCCTCCTCAACTGAAGAAAAGATGCTCACATCCAACTGCCACACACGCACTACTTTTCTCTTACCTCTCTCTACCGTTATTGCTCTCCTATCAACCACTGTGAGCAGAAATACAGCCGCCTTTTTGGTGGGAAGCCGGTGAAAGTCAGATAGAGAAACAGGGAGGTAAGTACATTGTCCGTGAGAAACTGAAAAATTCCTTTGAGATCAGTGCAGCTAAAGGATTTTACTGGACAATAACTGGTACAGTGGTTGCGACGTCAGTTAACTGGAGAAATTGTATCTAGTCTGCATTTTTCATCAGTTCGTTATAACGCTGTCGTTACTCCCATTATTTTTTGCTTCTTTCCCTATACTTTCTCCGTATTTTTCTCCATGTCCTTCTACATCAAATGTGTCAAGGTACATTGAAGTGGCCGCGAAATTCACGAGGCTCATGGTTCCAGGAAAAATAATGAAATGAATAAAGGAAACGAGAAATAGGGAATCATTGAGAAAATAGGTAGCTTAAATGAAATAAGGTAAAAGCAGGAGCAGTAGGAGAGAGGAAGATGAAAAAGAAGGGACAGCATAAATAAGGAAAGGTTCCTTATATTTCAATATATTGGAAGAGCATTAAGCAACAATGCGTTCGTATAATGTGTGTATCTACATAGCTTTAATGCTAAACTCGCATTATCCGATCTACTTTATTCCCTTGTTTCCCCCTTCCGTTATTGGACCGTTGTTGAGTTGTGTTGTGGCCCAGTATTGGATACCGTGTAAAACGTATATTATTTTATCTTGCGACCATTCTCAAGTTTGTTCCTTTCCAGTTAGTAACGAGCAGAGCACACATCGCAAGAATCTTTTCGACTATCATCCTTTCTACAGTCACTCCACATTCACCGAAAACAACTCCTTTTTTCTTTCGTATAATATGTCCCCTCTAAACATGTACAACTGAACCTTTTCCCTTTCTCTTCATCATAAAAAATAATACGTAGAAAGTAGTTTCCGTTTGTGCACATCTACTTTATATGTTAAAGAATAGAAAATGGACAATGGACATTCCGTCCTAAAGGCATCTTTGAAACTTTTGCCTTCTCCTTGAATCTTTCTTCCTTTTCTGAGTCGCGGCTGTGTACATACATAAAGGCTATGTTTACTATTACCGTATTGAAGATGAAAAATGCAGCAGTGAAGATGATTGGTCTTTTCCCTCTATTACGATTGTAGTCGATACATGATTATGAAGAAATCTAGATAATAAACCGGCTCTCAGTGCGTAGTTGTCGATATAGCGAGTGTCCTCTTTGAAAACGATGTACTTGTATGAATGCATTTTTTGTTCAGCGAACAAGAAACGGGAAAAATTACGGAAATGGTGGATCTTTGTCGTCGGTTAGATGAAACCTAAATAATGTACTTTATTTGAAAGTATATGTGCTTAGTATTTTTATTGAAAGCACGGAAATATTTCTTTTTGTGTGTTTTGTGACTGTGTGTATCGTAAACAAGGAGAAAGAAAAGGAGGTTCCCTCCGTGAGACGCTTTATTGGCAGTGTGGCGTTGGTGGCAGTGGCGATGCGAGTCGTTTAAGTGTACTGGTCTTAGGGACAATGCCTCTCATTCTTTGGGGAAAGAAAGAGAAATAAGTAAGAGAGAATGAAAGAAAGAGAAAAGTAGATTTGCTTTTTCTATTTAACGGAGATGTTTTATTCTTTCATGTTCACTTTCATTCCACTTTCCTTTTCCCCCGCTCTCCCGTTTTTCTTAGTTGAATGACTTAGTGAGACGACCAGTGTGACTTACCAATCTAAAGAGTCTTAAATACCAACGAGACACAGTCAGAGTAAATTTTAGCGGAGCAGGAAATATAAATGAGAATCCTTTCTCTTAATAGAGAAAGTGGAGAAAGAAAAAGACAAAACTTTCAAAGGAGCGAAAAAATGAGAGAAAAGACTTCTGGCTTGATGCTGATACGCGCATAGTGTGCAATCAACATCGGCCGACAAAAAGTTATATCAAGTGACTATCACAAACTTTTGTGCACCACTTGTAGCAGTCCTCCACAGAATGAATGAATTATAAATGGCAAATGAAGAGAAAAAGAGGAGTTCGTTTGGTGTGGAATGGAGAGGAAGGCGGGACTCGTGCATGAAAATAAAAGCAGTATAAAATTAATATTATTATTTTAATTTTCAGAATGCGGATATTCTGTGGGAGGAAACGTTCTGTTGCTTCACTCGTAGGAATTAAGACAAGGATTAAAGGAGGAATGTTTTGAAGTTGAGAGAAAGGTGAAAAAATCAAAAGGCACCAACTCAGCTGTATGGGCCTGGTGGGAACAGGCACACACTTGAAAGGATCACTGCTACTAATTGTAATTCTAACGGAACGAACATATTAACGAATTGCTCAAGTTTAAGCTTCTGTCGTCAAGAATATTTCTTGCAGGAAAACCAATCGATTCCGTGTCCTTCTTTTCACTTCATTTTCCATGTAACCTAAAATGCTTATAAATAGATGGAAGGATGTATCACCATTTCCAAAATTACCTATGTGCCCACGTGTACAGGAACAAAAAACGAAAATCGACTACACTTTTGCACATATAGAAAAAGGAATAAAATGAATAGGTTGTTTTTCGAGGTAAATGAGGGGAGCAGAGAAGAGTCAATCGGAAGAGGATGGAGTGAGTGAGTGAAAGACAAGGACCATTTACACCTTGAGCTTGCCTTAACAATTTTCAGGAGAACCAAAGAGTAGACAGACATATGCCCTCCGCCGCGCTCCTTCCTGCTCGCTAGCATTCAGAGACACACAAGTCAGCACTTATTAGATACTCAAGACGAAAATATTGCATACGAAGACGTAGAAGTTGTACGTGTAGAATGTCTGACTCATACGCTCTTCACTCCGATTCTCCGACTAAACTCGTTAGTTTAGCTGTGTGTGGAAAACTCAACTCAGTCATCCAGTTAGTCGCTTGGATCCGCGCTACCATTACAGCATTTTGTTCCAAGGTAGACCGAGAAAGGTAAAAAAATTCACGAAATAAAATGAATACTATACCGTGTGTGAAAAGGAGCAAAAGGGGGTTTGTTTATACAAAGGAACACATGCATTGTTCCACATCTATAGTTTGACATTCAAACTCAAGTGAATGATTATTGAGAGGGGAAAAAGAAAAGAGAACTCGTTTACCTCGTCTCTCCCCGTGCCCTGTTGCAAATCACAGGGAAATTCTATTTCCTTCTTGTCAATGACACTGAACATTGACTAGAACAAAATGGGCTTCTCTCTCTCCCTCCACTCAGAGTTATTTGAGCTGCATTATAATATTACGTTTTAACCAGACCCACCTCTCCGTTCTGCACACTTTATTTGTAGTTGAGTCACAGTTGCTTGTTGTTATTTTTGTGCTGATGATGCTTGTAAAGCTGAAACGATTGGATCGGACATCAAATGAAAATTACACAATTTACTCACTGCTATTTAATAGAGAGCAGTTTCAATTGTTTGGGTATAACACGTACCTCACACGTTGCCTTCATTTTCTGTCTGCTCGTTACGTTCATTGAATTGAACGACAGAAAAAAATCCCTCTCACTCAAACTTGCTCTTTGTTAAATGCAGCATCACGCCTCGGTGCATGCACTTGAGAAACAGTTTGGCCTCCTCTTACCCGACTTAACAGAACACAACAAGTGACCAGACTTTGTTTTTGGAGAATTACACGCGTAATACATTTTGATACAAGGGCAAGGACAAGGATGATATAATATTTCATGTTCGGAGAAAAAGTTGGGAGGTTGGCATTGTAAAATCCAAGGAATGATGATATTATTAAATAAAATTTCACATGAATACAAACAGCTTTCTCCGTAGGCACTTCAGGACTCTTAATCGTATATTGAGTGGTGGTATTTGCCTGTCTATATTTATAAAATGTGCTGACTAAACTATGGTCATTGCGAGATGAAAAGCAAAAGTATAAAGCTTAAGGTTCCTTATCCTTCGGTAAAGAGGGATAGCTGGAAAAGCAACAAAAACAAGACTCTTGGGAGAAGTACGCACATTTGACAAGATTTCCCTTGGGTGCCTACACGAACTCACTCTCTTGCAGAAAAACACTCATTTACGTGTGGGAATCTTGTGGAGGTCTTTATTTTCTAGCACACAGCCATGAATAGGTAAGTGCATGGCAGTGCACGCATAAGTAAGTTGAAAATAAAAGATGTTGTGCATAGAAATTTGCGGAAATCAGTCCATTGGGAAAAATGCCTATTCCAATGGACGAATGCGCGCTACGCTATGCAAATTTAACTTGGTAAGCCTTGATCTAGAAAACTGTTGCGCAGCAGAGCAGTCTCCACATAATACACGAAGAAATAAAAGGGAATGTTGAGCACGAGCGAAACAACAATGTTCAAATATTACGAATCAATTTACTTTTGCTTTTTGAACTGAAAATTGTCACAAATGGATATGGATATTACTTGAATGTGGTCCAAGAATATGCTACTTATGCAGGCATCTTTTCCCCGAAAAAGGAGCAAGTGTCAATAATACGAATATTATTGACACTGTAGGGAGTTTTCCCGTATTCAAAAGTTGGATGAAAGTGTGAGAAAATACGCTGAGCAGGAACCTTTGGTGCGAACATTAGTTGGCTCCTGACGTTAAGTAAATATATAGGAAAGTAAACAGAAAAGAGTGGGTCCCATTCCAAATGTCAAAAATAACGGTGAGGTGTGCACACCTCAAGTGAGTACCAATCGTCTACTAAACTAGTGTGTACCCACATGATTACATATTCAACAGTCAGTAACCTGTTGCCCCTGAAAATATGTAATTTTTGGTACGAAACACTCAATATCTGTCGAAATGTGTACAATGGATAATGACCAAAATGACGTTGACACTTTAAATATATAAAGACAGTTTGTCATTTCTACATATGTCGCTTCTGCTTCTGCATGTAAAAGCGAAAGGAAATTGTGTGGAGGACAAACCATCCTATATAGAGTCCTTGATAATTTTTCATTATTTACTATACTTGGTTATAAAATTGGGCGAGAGGGATTTTAATTTCTGTAAAGCTCAATTTAGTCTATTGAATATCTAAGCCACAGAGTAATTAATTTAATTAAGTTAGAAAGTTGATTTTGAGAATCATGTATTCACAGGTCCACCATCCTCCGTCATTCTTTTATCCAAGGGAAGGGAGGGATAAAAGAGATCTCGAGAGTTTTAAGCCCACGTTAAAAACTGCTTGGCATGAATTCCTTTAAAATCAAAGGGCTCATTTTGAAATGAGAATCATCAAGAGTGAAACAATTATGTTTAATGAAAATTGCATCTGATCCGCTAGAATGCAGCCATCCATTAAATTGAAGAAGGGAGTATCATTCATTACACTATTTACGAGAAATTGGGTGGTTTCAATTGAGCTGCTGTTAGTTGATTGCACTTAAAAAAGGAAATTACTTGCGCAGCTATAAA
The DNA here is from genome assembly GCA_021029165.1 of Cyphoderus albinus. Taxonomy (NCBI): domain Eukaryota; kingdom Metazoa; phylum Arthropoda; class Collembola; order Entomobryomorpha; family Paronellidae; genus Cyphoderus; species Cyphoderus albinus. Next base: position 53,270 of record VYYJ01000004.1, on the reverse strand, counting down.
CAATTATGTCTACTCTTTCAACGTGAACGGTTCTATGGGTGGCTTTCGTAAAATTTGAAGGCATCCACAAAGCATGTTTACGTGAGTGCACATTATTATGCTCATTGGCTAAATACTTCCAAACTACCACGACGAAAGAAAAGTGAAAAGAGTTGGAAATTTTCCCCGCGAACTCTACGCTTCTCTGCTTGTCAATAAAGCCTTTCAAAAACGGATGATTTATGAGTTCATGCACAGAATTAGTCAATTGCAGTTGGTGTTAATTGAAACATTAAACCAAGCCACAGACAAGATAAAAACATTCATTTCTTTCCGCGTCCTGTCCATGCACGTTATAATCTATGGACATGGTGGAAACTGCCCTCGTTCACCTTTTCATCGTGATTATTCGTGCGGAGACAGGCAGAGGCATGTTTATATTCATCCCGAACATAAAGAAGAAAATTAAAGCCGTGTGCCAAAAGTGGCTTAACTTAAGCGTACATACTTAATAATATTAGGCGCGTATGTTTACGTTAATATTATGTTTATATTGGACATCATCAGTTTTACCGTTTCAGTAGTTTTCATCAAGCAGGCATCCTATATTTTTGTGAAGAACTAAATGTGTATGTTTTCAGGAGCGGCGGTGAGAGCAGATTGTATAGAAGCGAACAGTTTTCCTTGTGTATTTGAGTGAGAGTCTTTCTCGCTGCTCTCGCTCTAGTCGAGTTTAACGACTGAATAAATTAGTGTAAAAGTTCGCCAGTGTGGGGAATAGTAGCGGTATTACGCCATGTTTACTGCCACTATACCATGCCACTCACACAGACTGACACTTTGTGCACAAGCTTATAAAAGATTGTACTTGACTCGCCAGTAAAACTATCATTTTGTGAATGGGGAAAAGTTACAGTCCGCCACTATAAAAGCTTTATAATTCTGAATAGTTGCATTGTAGAAAAAGTGAACACGAACTTTTGACTTGATTATAAAGCTTCTCTCAATCCCCTTGATTATTCACACTTTTTTGGTCCATATTGTTTTAATTTTTTTCCCTCTTCCTACTTTTCGTAAACACAATATTGTCCTAAAACCGTCTTCTAACCCATATTCCTCGCACGCTTGCAAAAATCCCTGAATGCTTGACTGGATGATAAATAAAGAGCCCAAACTCAGCCTTGCCTCCTCTCGTCGTATTGTCTTCATTAAGTCTCGACTGTGCATACATTACGGAGCTATCAATTTTCATTTAGAGAAGAGTTTTGAAGCTGGTTACACATGGCCTTTGATTGCCAAATAAATGGAATGAGTTGGGTGGAGAGAGAAATGAGTAGAACGCTGAGTAACCAAATCTCTCCCAGACAGACAAATGAGGGCGGGCGGACACTTTACACACTGGAAGGAAGCTCTCAATGGTCGCGGAACAACAGTAATCCACTGATTACTTGCACACCCGCTCCGCTAACAGAAGCCGAGCTATCAACGAGATCATCATCACCACATCACATACAAATACGGTGGCACACACAAAACTCCTTTAAATAAATGAGGACAACTCTGATTATTCACTAATGCACTTACAACTAACGGCAAGGTGCAAACTCCGTTCCGTCCATTATTGTTTTCGCGGTGATGTAAATGGAGAGTCAGAAGTGTGTAATTGCATGTTAGAGACTGCACATCTACATCAAAAGCGAAATGATAAGTAAAATCAGAAGAAGTTCATGATCTCGACTAGGCAGATACGAGCACGGAGAGCTGCATGCGTTTTACGTAGATTTTCATACGAAACAGCGCCACTTAAGATGGTACTCTTGGGCATTTTACAAAATACCTCGGCACGCCACTCACAAACATGTACATTACTGTTACTTGCCGTGCCACAGAGTGAAACATCCTTTGGTAACTCTAGTAGCCACCGCCGCTTTCTTTCCAGACTGCCAACCATCAATTACAAAAGTATAGAGGAGCGAGCTACTAAAGATTCATAATACGAGTTGCTCTCCCTGATGTGACCCTGGAGAATTTTATTGCGTGCACCAACAAAATTGAGCATCCATTTCTATAGACACACTCACACAACACATACACATAGACATAGTTTAGCCAGATTAGAATAACAAACAACAAAACGATTATTATTGTCGTGGTGTGTGAGAGTGTGCATGAGTGTGCCGACTCCAATTTATAATTTTAGGCAATGAATGTTACATTATAGGAGACTTAGTATTGTTTACGTGGGAGAAAACTCGGTGGCGAAAGTGTATGCCCCATTGCCTGTAAATAACATAATAAGATAATAACATGGAGTAATAAGAACGTCATTAGTTTCTACATCCATAATGACGCTCTGCTTCAATTGCCTAGGTGTAATTTCTAATTTCAGGCGAAAATTACTTGTTAGTTGTTTGTGATGATTTAGTTGTTATGATTTCGCAAAAACAATTATTTTTCGTCTTTAGGTGTTATTCTCATGTTTCCTTGTCAAACATCGCTTTCTTGTGGTGTAGTGCTATATAGCAAGCAGGCCAAAATAATTGTCTTGTTATTGTCTAATAATAACATGTATTTTGTGCATTATCAAGTGCAAATTGTAGCCCAATTCGCATGCACGTTTGTGTCTTGTTATTTTTCAACTCAAACGACATTCCTTTTCTTAGTCGTGTTGTTGGGAAAGTAATAACTTTGCCACCAGCTTCTTTCCACAAATCAATGCTCAATTTAGTAAATAGGACAAGTTGCAGATATCAGAGAGAATCCAGAGGGGAAGAAAGTCGAAGCCAGACAAATTGTCTGCAATATCAGCAACAGCACTGGCAGCTGAAAGGCTTTACAACTTACAAACACGAGGAAATAATCCAAGATGTATGTACACCTTCCAGTACACCAAGAGGAAAGTGAACGAATGCAATCGTCGACAATGATAGAGCATAGCATCAAATAGCATGGTTTTGGTATAATGTGATGAGACGATATAATGTGCGTATTACAACAAAGTTTTGCAGTGCATTGTCCTCTCCATCTCAACTTTTTTGCTTTTCCCCCGTTCTCCTCGCGACTGAAGATATAAGCATGGTGAGCTCAGAGATTTATGCACGTTGAGCAGCATTTCCTTTCACATGGTTATTGCACATAAAATGCACATTCCTTTCTTTTTCATGATTGTCGACTACCAGAATGGACCTTTCACATGCGGCTGTCGCTCCAATGTATCCAAGAGCGTAGCAAACCATTCCCTTTTCCCTCTCTTTTAAAGTTGGTTTTGTTCACTCAGACTTCTACTCGAACAAATTAGATAGGAAGTGAGGGAGGCAAGTCAGAAAAGGTAAAAATCTCTCCAGACATGCTTTTTCACTAGTTTAGTCCGTCCATTTATAAAAAAGGAGGAAAGTTGAACCGCATTCGGTAATGTGCATAAAATCCATTGTAGCAGCTCGGTGTAAGGAGATAAACAAACGGATATTTCTTGTGACGGTGATAATGCTGATGACAAATCTCAAAGTTGGCTTAGGAATATCATCCCTTGTCTTCGGTTCATGTCTCTCTAGCCTCCAATTCTTGCTGAAACTGGATTCATCTCTCTGTTTTCCACCTCATCTCCACTTACCGACAAAAAATAAGTTCAGCAGACTACTCACAAAATCTCGCTGCTGCTGGTGTTGTTGTTGACTAGGGTTTTTATGATAATAAGTTGAGCTGGGGGAAGAAATAAGACAAATCCGCTTTGAAGGGCATGTGAATTTTATGAAAACATCCATCAAAATCTTATGTATATTCATATGCATCATTCATCATAAAAAAGAAAGCGCGTGTTGCAATTTTTGGCTGTGTACACAACAACTTACAACACACATTTCTGTTGTTGGTAAACACAAAGCGGTAGTAAGAGAGCAGACAACACCAGCATATGGCTGAAGAAGAGAGACCGAGTGCGTGAGATGATGAATAGAAGTCTAATCCTTCTCCTCAGCAGTCACCACTGATGCCATGCATCAGGATAATCGGCTCTCGGCTCGTGTGTAGGCAAAGATACAAGCCCGTTTTATGCAATAAAAATTGGAAAAGGTCCAAAAAGTGGAGGATTGAGACTGAGAGTGTGAGACGCGCAAACAGGTATAAGGGACATACCACGTAATAATAATAATAATAATAATAATACGAATAAGAAGAATAACAATATCGGAAAATGGTGAATGCGAGTTGAAAAAGTTTTAGCAGAGAGAAAGACTTGAGTGTCTCCCTCAGCTGCAACCGTAGTCAATTCCTTTCCATATTATTAGTAGGGCAGCGGAGTAAAGAAATCTGAGCGAGTCTCACAATGACAAACTGGACAGAAATATATTGCTGATCATATATCTCACTCTTGTCTTGTCCTCAAGTTAGAAGATGAGATGAAAGTTTTATTCTATTTTACAAGGTTTTTTTCTTAATCTTCTTTCGCCTTCTTATCCCAATCTACCTCTTTTTTGTGCTATAAGAGTGGCATGTACAAAAAAATATTAGCTCTTTCCGCTTTCCTTTCCACTTATAGAATGTCGCCTGGGTGTAGCTAAGCTTTGTGCAGCATTTCTTAGGCATGTATCCTTTATTTTTTCACTGAAAAGAAACCAAAGCTTTATCTCAACTTGTAAGAGGAAAAGACCGCTCCTTTTTTATTTGTTATTGTATTATTTCCTTTTGATGCTTTTATCCATATTCTAATACGGAGAAGTGGAGAACGTCTCTAAATATCTTACTTCCACTTTGGTTTCCTTCTAACTGTCATTGTTCCTGCCGCTCCTTTTCACTACTCCTCTGAAAATGCTCGATTTGTTTCAGGAAAAAAGATTTTCAGATGAGTTTACTTTTCTTGCAGAGTAAAAGCAACATGTCTTCAAACATTGAAAACAGACTTTGAATAACTGCGTATTATTTTAGGAGATTCGTAAAATATTATATAAAAAGACGGCGTACTTGAGGAGAATTTTTACAACCAACAAAAATATAAGTACACACTTCAAGTAAGTGTTGTACCTACGGAGAGCATGACAGGCGCCAAAGGTACATAATATATTATGGACAGACAAAATGTACATTTGCCTCAGTTCCGTCTGTGTGTTCGTATTTATGTATTGAAATCTTGAAAGGTGTTTTTCTTTATATTCATGGGGCTACTTAGATGGTATTATATTCTTGCAGATCTGAAAGGAAGGGGAATTTTTAAAAGGAGACAAAAAGAGATACGGTATCCCCTGAGACCAACTGTGAAAGTAAAGAGAGAAGCAACTTTCTTCCTTACTCGGAATACTTGTCCGGAAATGTTTGTTTTCTAGGAAGAAGTGTACATGTACGTACATACATACATGTTCTGCATGTCTGCGAAGATGCATTTAAAAATCTCGAGGCTTGGCTCTCAACAAAAGTTGCCAGACTTTTCTGAAATACTGTAATTGTAATCGCAATCTCGTTGTACATTCATACATACATTTCTTCTTTTCCCGGGCACACAAACATTGTTAGTACTGACGTCACCAAAGTTATTTCCAGGTGTGGAGAAGAGTTACTCGATGGGTTTTTGGCCCCTTTCACCATTCGCCGAGAATGCATCAAAAACTTATGTAATCAATGAATTACATATTTGACAATTTTAAAGTTCCAATGACAGTCGCCTGTCGGCTCAAAAAAGGCAATGTTAATGTAGGTGCAGAGGTAAACTTCACTGCACAGTTAGGGAAAGGAGAGAAGGATGCGCATTTAATAGGTGAACGTTCTCAATAGTTGACAGTTCGGAAATGGATTTCACTTTCTAAAAGAAACTGGTTCTTCTTACTTCTTTCCTTCTCCTACATCCAAAGGGACAAGCCTTTAAAAGGGCAAGCCAAAACCTGACATGAAAAAATGGTTCTGATATTTGTCTTTTGCAAACGATTTATGGTTTCACGCAGACGTTTTGTTCCTTGGCCATCTATTTTGCTCCTAACTCGCTTCTGCTTCGTTCCCTTCTTCCCCCTTGTAATAGTACTTTTACTGTGTAATTATTATATCTCCGTCTTGTCACTCACGTTCACTATGAAATCTCTGTTGCATGCAACCAAGTCGTCTTTCCATTTCGAGAAACTTGAACTTCAGCCACTGTATGAGAAGTGGTGAAAAGTTGAAGGAGAATTTATTTTGCGTTTGTGTCTTCTTTATACATAGATATGTGATTAAGCTGGCATAAACAAAAGCAGTGAAGAGGTGACAGACGGAATTTTCATTTATGGAGCAAGAACACTTGCACCTATCATAAAAATGTAAAATTACAAAGTTCGGCCTTGACTCGTACAATGTTTAGATTGTGGAATTATGTTCGAGCTGGAGAATGAGACATTTTCTTTCTCTGTTCTGCAATTTATTGTAATTTAGTAGCTTTATATGCACTTTCAAATTCCAAATGATATACATATCATGAGTAATCTGTTTAGTTGCAGCGAGCACGCTCCAGACTAAGAACGAGGATGGAACACAAATCTTGTTCCTTTTCTTTTCCAAGACACTGCGAGCAAATGATTCACGAGCTTCTGACTGGTTTAATTTTTCCGAGCTTTCTAAACACTAATACTTAATCATGTCCAAAACGGTGGACATGAAATATTCACCCTTTCCTTACAGAGATTAGCACTCCTTTGCTGACCTGACATATCCGTTTAGTGGTCTTTTATCATTTTACCTATAATATCACTATCCAGATGTTCCTCTCCAACTCTAATGCAATTTTATTACCCATGCTACTGTGTCGGACCAAGTGTAAAACGTGTATCCTTCCTATACCATTTGATATACATCCTTGATAAGGTCTTCCCGGACTCACTCACAAAATGAAAAAGAAGGAATTGATAAAATACGCCTTCTGTTTCTTCTTCTACTCCGTGTTTCTTTCAACTCAGAGGTAGTTTTTGCTCTACGATTTCATTTCAGATTTCGGTGAGAAAAATTTACTCGTTTATTCAGTCAATGCACGAATGTATTACGAGGAAATGGGGAAAGGAGTACCTGTAGCCTTGGCATTGATTACTGCATCGAAAGTGGTAGACATTCACGAAAGTAGTGCATTGAGAAGACAAGATAAGGAAAGTAAGGGAGCTGGAGCAGTCTTCCAGTTTTACTTGAACGTGTATATGAAAAAATGAAACAGGTCGTTCTTTTGTTCTTGGTGCGGAACCCTCACGAAAAATATTTGGAGATAGTTTACACAGAAGAAGATGGATGGACATAAATATTTTTACGAACTAGCCCCATGGAAAAGATAAGAAGGGAGACGTAAGTAGTTTGGGTCGTTACAATATCTTCTCCAATTTTTTATGGTGACGGTCTCCCTCTTCCTCATTTTCTTGATTTTCACCCAGAAATAGACAGTGGCTGCCTGAGTCTAACTAGGAAATGAGATGGAAGGAGCATCGTTACAAGTTACGAGTCTTTCTTGAATTACTGTTTCTTCAGTCTTCTTGAAACGCAAAGTGCAACAAAAGAAATAAATATTCCTTAATTTTCTTTTCCACTCCATTTCCACTTCATAGAGTTTCCGGAAGGCTTTAATGATGATTTAAATGGACTGAGTGTTGCCCTTCCTTGTGTGACTGTGTACTTTTCGTGCAGTGTTTATACAGCTGCACTGTTGTGTCTGTGCTTTTAGGAGTGACGACGGCGAACTGCAATATTTGTTGTATACCCCACCACCACCAACAATAATAACAGGGAATTCTTTCAGTGGACCATCTTCATCCTATTTTACGCTAGTCGGTTACACGTTTCCCATTTCTCTCCAGTTCAAGAAAGGAGTGGGGAATCTCAAGCAAAATAAAGTCAGCTTGTTTTCTCTTTGTCTTTGTCGATGGTAACTATTGCTAACTGTAAGAATATTTGGAAAACATCAGAGAAAGATGTTAGGAGTGCACAGTTAGTGAGTGCATGGGAGAGAGACAGGTGGGCTTTTTTGCTGAGATGGCAGCTCTCTTTTCCACTTTCTCAAAAAAGATATGCCCATAACTTTTGTAAAGTTATTTCTCTAAAGTAGATTACAGCCCCGTATTAAAGACACGCGTAATATTCGTCTGGTGGTGTTGGTGCTGACGCTATAAAAACCTGTAAACCATGAATGAGTCTTGCTTCGCAGCAGCCGCTCGTGTACCAGGGTAACACCTATTATAATAAGTTACCTTTAATCATCATCATCTCCATTCCACACATCTCGCACCACCACCATCACCTATCCATCGCAATATTTCTTGTCAAGGTGTGGAAAGGAAAACTCTGAAAACAACTACTATCCCATTCTCTTCTAGAGCTTCCAACTTGGAAAATTAAGTTTCTTTCTACATGTATATTTTTTTCTCTTCCAGCCCATGTCTCCGTATTGCGAAGGGGAAACTTCTCTGCTGTTTCGAAAAGGAGCGATTAAACAACTGCTATAAAGATGTCAGGTGCTTTGAGTTGTTGATGTTACTCTTACTGTGATGATGTTGGCGTCGGCATGCTTGGCTAAAAAAACTGCTGGAGCACAAAAACAGTGAAAGTATGAGTAGAAGGGGAAGACAATATACACACCATTGGGAAGAAAAAAATTTCTCGTTAATAAGGCATAATGCTAGTAGAAAAACACGATAGGTGTTGGTGCAGCGCTGGCTGGGAAATAACAAGAGAAAAATTGTAATTAGTAACGTTTCTATCTCGAAAGCTAATTAGAGAGCAGTTCGGTGTTTCAGGTTAGGACTGCATTTGCATGACGATATGGGCGCAACTGCCTTACTGTTAAGACTCTAGGGGAAATGCAAAGGTATAATGTATTATAATACTTTAAGTAGATTTTTAGGGAAAACACGAAAAGCTAGGGAGAGAATCTAGCCCATTTTCTTTTTCTCACGTCTCAAATTAGATTTTTGTCAAGGTATCTTCGTCAAGGACAGCATAAAATTGGATTGGGTCCCTCAGATGTAATTATAAAGTTATTTGCATAGCACGCCCAAAACAAGTGATTTTAGTAATGCGGAAGCGGTCGGATTTCTCAATGGGACGTGGCAGTCAATTTCAGTTTCCAGCAAGAACAATGACAAGTATTAAAGTTGAAAGTCGGGTAACATCTTCTCGACGTAATAATCCCTGTCAGTAAAAAGTTTTGTTTCTATTGAACTAGTAATGCACAAAATTGGCACATTTTTATTGATGTGATTCCGCTGAGGAGACAGGCTTTTAGCATAACCTAGTAATGTTGAATGTGGTACACTCTTTTGTCTGAACCTTTTTAGATTTTGCCATCTTTATGAGCAGAGAAATCCCTTCGGTAATAATACCACTCTTTTCTTCTCTGCATTTCATAATAACTTTGTAGTCAAGCAGCGCGCTCAACTTCCGCGTTTCCCTATTTTCATAAAAATCCATTTTTTCTCTCCGGGAATGAGTGGCTTCGAAATAATAATAGAAAGGAATACTTCCTCGTAATAATATACGACACTCGTCTTGCTCCGACAGTGAGAGAGAAAAAAGTGGAAGTTAAGCGCACTAAAAAAGTGATAATTTTGTTGAGTCGAAGGGTACGGCAGGAGGAGGAAACGAATGACGAGGGATATATTTTTGCAAAGTTAAAATAGATTTTGTTTCTTCCGTGTGTGTGTGCGAGTGTGTCTCTCTTTGCTCCTGAGTGCATTGTTCCTCTCAGATCTCAATTGCAATATTTCAGCAGTCTGTTTGTGCATTAGAAGCAGACTTACTACTAATACAGTTCGTGACTCTCGTAAGTGAAGAGAAAGTGGTGATGATGTCGGATGATCTTAAAGCCAAGAGGAGCAGTGGAGGCATCGATGTGCGACTTATGCTTTTCTTCTATTTCTTTTCATTCCTCTTCTTTTACCTCCTTCCTCAGCAGCTCACAGATATTACACATTACTCTTTGCTGACATCATCTTCGCATCCATTTACTCAAAAACATGTACATTTTCACTCATCTACTTACAATAACAACATACATTCTACATACACATGCATAGTAATGTTAAGTGATGGTGGGAGGAAAAGGAGTCGAAGAAGAGTGTCTGCTTATTCCATTTTCTCTCAGTGTTCTTGAGTAGTGCTCCTCTGCTCCCGTACTCCCACCACTCCTCTGCTAAACTCAAAGCGTAAAGGTAATCTCTTGCTATGGTTCTTTTTAAATTATAACACAAGTTCACACGGAGATTGTCGAGGATCCATTGGGGCATAGTCACTCACTTGCCTAGCCTAAAAAGGAAACTGCTAAAAAATAGTGAAGAAAGTGGGAATGAAAGTCCCTGGGAACCATGTCATCTGCGCCTTCTCTCACTTTTCCCATAATAATCTCAGTGAAAGCCTTCCTCTTCCCTTTTTCCCTTTCTCTCCCTCACTCTCCTTCTATTCTACTTACTTTCCTGTCCTTCCATCTTTTTTTCCGTCGCCGTCGTCGTTGTGTCGTCCTCCACGGTTTTGTCGTCCCTGATCTTCTTATGAAAAACACTACCACTTTTTATGTATATGTATAAAAAATAATATAGCAGTTCACTCCTCTAGTTAGATTCGGGAGTAACAAAGCACGTAGGCGAGTAGCACGAAAAAAAGGAACTTTTTCCCTTCCCGTTTCTCCATTCTTTTTCCGTTATACATTTTTATCTACAACTGGTTTTATCTTGTGAAACTGTTAGAAGTACTTGTAATACCCATTTGATATTTTCTATGAGGGATTCATTCCTGTCCCCTTTTGATAGAGAGAGTGCTCCTTTCTTCCTTTCTCTTTTCCCTTTTGTTCTAGATATTTGTTCACAAACGAATGAAAATTGACTGTGTTTTGGGTTCAAAAGTCGCCACAAAAATACAAAAGGGACGACGCAAACAAGGTATATTTGTGCTCATCCAAGTGGCAATGGTAACTGTTCTACAAAACAAATGGAAAAGTAGCTGCAACAAAAAAAACAATAATACATTGGATACACCTTTGTACGAAAACAAAATGTCATTACGAAAATGTACTTTTTTTGCTTTAGATATCTCTTATCAGCCGTTGTTTCTCATGAGTTTCTCATTTCGTTTTTTACTTTTGTAGTCTCCGGATTATGATTATGTGGAATGCACACATTTTTCCCTTCTTTTCTCACCACCTTTGTTAATCAATACTTCTCGCTCTTTCTATTTTTGGATTTTAATTGCTAGTACGTAAGCTCCGTATATAAATAATCTGCAGCTCAGAGGATCAGTCAAGTCAAAGGAGAGTCATCATAACATTTTGTAAACACTGCGATGTATTTCTGTGTACACAAAACAAAATGAGAGAAAATTTAATGAGCATGAGAACAAAGTCGACTTTGCTCTACGCTCCATGCAATCAGTGGAACGCGGAAGTAGAACCTGCGGTTAATTTTTGTAAATAGAATCCCATTCCTATGACATATTATTACAAAGTTGACAGTGGACACCAGTCATTTGCAGATACTCGACGTAATACGCACAAGTAATATTTCTGCCGTAAATGAAAACATGGAGTATTATAGAAGTATTTAGCTTTAGTAGCTAGTCCAAGTTTTTGGAGCTCGGAGCACGTACCATGGTCGCCACTGCTACCACACCGCTCGCTACAAATTTAATAATAGTAAACAAAAAAAACTTCACTCGGAAAAATAATTTTTTGGGCATTTTATTTGGTGTTGAAAAAGTAATATAATTTATAGCTGAGGAAAACAGTGCAAGGAGCACGTTAGTAATAGTCACAGGAGGAGTCTTCGTCATAATAAAGCATTGTTGAGCCATTTTATCCATGGAAATTGCGCATCCGTCTGGGGTATTCAAAAGATGAAGTGAAACAGGGAGTAACTGGAGAGTTTGGTAGTGGCAGTGGCAGTGGCGGTGGAGGAATAAACACATAATATTAAGTTTTTGGATAGGTAACAAGTAAACAAAATGTCGTGTGTGTGCACGGTGAATAAGTCTTTGTAGCTGGCTTATGTAATAAAACAGGAGAATGCATCCCTCAGTATATTTCCGTGAATGTGTTTATATCCCTGGTAAATAAAAGTCGTTGGTTGCACCGAACGAAGAAGAAAAAAACCGTTATGTACACGAATGAGTGAACAGGGAGATGGAGAAAGAGTTTAATGTAGATGCAGAAGCCATAAAACAGACAATAAATTGAGAGGGACAGTTGAGTTAAAGGGCAGTCTTGGAAAGCACGTACGAGTGAAAATGGCGAAAAAGAAAATATTGCACCCATAGTTAGCATGCATGACACATGAAACATCGAAATCTCTATAAACATATACAAAATACTTCAGTGGACGTAAAAACGTATTAGGATAATGGATAAATGAACGTACCTTTGCAGTGGCAGTCGACCCAAGCAATATTTTCTCGCTTCTTTCTACTCTTGTCGTCGAGAAAGGATGATGCGAATGAACGAAAAAAATAATGGCACCATTGTATTTACAATGTTCACATGTACACAGGCTTTATATAGTCAAGTCAGCTTTGTTTTCCGACTCACCTACTATACAACGGAGGTGAAGTGCGTAGGATGAAATCTGCACCCTCCTAGCTCACGAATTGTCGAGTTTTTGTGCGACGATACTCAATATACTAAAGTAAAATACATTTTCTATGTGGTTTTGTCTGTTCAACCTGACTACAAAAAATGCTTTCTCTTTTGTTCTTTAAGATTGTCTGCCTTTGATACATTGCTTTCCTATATAATTGAATTGATTGTTTGGATAGAAAAGCTGTTCACCTCACGTATGCTGATGTTTATGGTATTGGAGATATTTATAAAAATAAAAGTTTTAGAAAAGTAGATCTAGAAATTTTGATCATAAAAGGAGAATACTGTTGCATATGTTATCCAATAAATACGAGTTTACATTTCCTCACGTGCTACGGTAGAGGATTGTCGAGAAACTACACAAAACATCACTTTTAAATTCCAGGATGAATCGGATGTTTTTAAAGTAGAAAGCGTCTTTTCGTGACACAGGTAAAGTAGATGTATATTTATTTTGATACACTTATCAAGTTCGTAAAAAGGGATGCCCGTGTTTGCACAATAGACCAGATAAATTGATACATGAACATTTTTAGAATTCCTCTTAATTTTTTTCTTCTTTCTAAGGCTTATAAAATGTATAGGTGAATGTCTGCTGTCTGACTGTAGCGAACCGGAACTTATCTGGAGCGTATCCTACATAAAATGGGAATATTGGGAAGCAATACAAAGACAATGTACCTAGATAGGTTCCCATTTACCTTCCCTTTTTGTTGTGAAAGTGAGTGGGAGCAGATAAAAGAAAAGGAGTAAATTTTGTAGAGAAAATGGTATGCAGCGAGCAAAAGGAAGGAAAGGGGAAGAAAAAGGAAAAAGTGAAAAGATGTGCGGCAGTACATAAAACTACGATGTAGTCGATATATGTATGTAATAATACGACCTTTTACAGCTATTACCCTCTGAGCCCAACAGGAATCAGCCGGATACCACCGTTTTTTTTCTCTCCTTCATTTTTCCCATTCTCTCCGACGTCTTATTTTGTTCATGTCTTAAATATTGAAGGCAAGACAGAATGAATTCGAATAGACTGATCTTCTATGTAGAACAGCTCAAAATGAGTGTTTTGCAGAGTTAATGCTGTTGAGATTCGATTCAACTCAGAGAATCCAATCTCGAGCAGCAAGTTCATAGAAAATCACTGATATAAATAAACACTCACGCACTCGCTACTGCTCCGTGTAAAAGTCTGGAAACTGGAAACTATCCTACGTCGACTGCGTCTTATTATGATATCGAGGAGCATTAAAAGCGAGTGTGTTATTGTGCTCACAAGAGCAGAGAGACTAGTGTATGCACACTCATTACGGTGACGTTATCTGTCTCACAAAACCCGAAGTTACTTTTATGTACCTGGAAAACGTTTCAGAGTAAATAGCACCAAAAACAGAGGAGAGGAAGAGGGAGACGAACTGAATATTGTTCCTCGCTTTCTCTCCTGCGTACCTACCTTTATGTGAGTATTATACCATCTCACTTTTTGATTGAATAACATGCTATCGGGTTACTTTTTTTCTCTTTTTTTCTCTCGTTTCACTTTCCGTGCTACCTACCACTGTAACTACTTCCACTATCCTACGAGTCACATTCTTCTTCCAGTAAAATCAAATAATTTTGTATTGTATTCGTGCAGTAGATTTTGTACCTTGAAGGAAGTCGGTTATTTATGAAACGGTGAATGTGGATACTGACACTTAAGACAAGTATCGAAAAGCTTTTAGTATGTTTTTCATTCCCTTTCTCCAGTTCTAGCCTTGCATCAGAACACTGCTTTTCTTACAACTCCCATAATAATAGAATACTTATTTTTCATACTCTCATTGAGTCACCTTGTTAGACGTAAATACAGTTGAGGCACTCAAATAAACTAGTTTACACGTAATGCATTTACATTACATAGAAATTGAACGATGCACGGCAAAGTCACAACGATTTCTTCCGTCATTATTACTTGGACACTTTTGTTCCTACTTGCCGATATTTTCATTTTTGTAATGGACTTAAGAAAAAGAAGCATCAAAATTTGAAGATTCTGCCCATTCTTGGAAAATGGGGTCATCACATGCACTTGAAAAATAAAACTGACTGCAAGAGATTTGAAACCTAAAGAACCAAACTGAAAACAAAGTAAGGATTCGTCAGACGAAGAGACAGGGTTTATTTAGGTAAAAAATCACATAGACGCTAGGGAGGAACTCGAAACGGTTAAACAGATGTGATGTATTTAACACCCACCAAAATGTCCTTCGTAAGAATCATGCTGAGGGAACGTGTTTGAGAATAGAGTAGAAAATGACGTCGCGGAGAAAGATAACGAGCGAAATATTTAGCGGAAATCCGATATGACGAAGAAGAAGCACTTGCAACAACTGCCAAACCGGTATTCAATGAAACGTGACGGCAACAAACATCTTGAGTTCAAAATTTATATGCCATTTGTGCCACATCAGGAAAATGTGGGAGAGAAACTGGAGAAAATGTGTCTCAAGATATCTACACACCGAGCAGACAAAGTGTGCTCCTGCAAAAAATTCTACGTTCCACATTCTAAATTGATGTACATGATATGGCATCAACCTTGTTTAATTTTTTAGATCAAATATGATTTATGCAAGAACCTTTTTCAATCTTCTTCAAAAATTAACAATGTTCTTACGCAGAAAAACACGCTGTGCAGTCGGTAAATCCAAATTAAGGTTCACTAAACTATCATGAGATGTGTTCTGAGCTGAGTCCTTTTTGCGGAATGTTATGTTTCTCATTTTTGTTTCATTCTGTGTTTAATCAAACAGTACATCAAACAATAAAGAGTACATATGTAATTTCACAGCAACCACCTTGTAATAAATTAGTACTTCCTGTTTCTTTAGATCAGCAGAGAAATATTTCGAGCTTCCGTCCAGATACACGTCCAGCCCACACTTGTTTAATGAATCTAATTGGACTCTTTCGCTTGCATTGCTCAACGCTGCTGATACATTAGAACATTCTAAACCGCGAAAAATATGCTGTGAAAGCAGCAGCGCATACAATATAGACGGCTCTATCCACCAAAGTTTGACTTGAGCAGAAAATTTGGAACGCTGTGTTCTCTGAAGTGGACAATTTAATTATTCATGGGAAAATATTTTTGCCAAATTGCAAAAGACATGAGGAGAAACGAATTTGGGGAAAGTGTATCCGGTCGCTGATTTACTGCATAAACAGTATTTTGTCAACACATTTCATCAATAAACGTTCACTATTTAATGACCGCGTTGTTACATAATGAGCAAAATAACGTTCCTTTTAATGAACGCATAAATGTGTTCAAACAACGGTATTTTCCAAATCACCTGATGATAACTACTGGTCATTTCCTCATAATAGCGCACGAATGTTCATAATAATAATGCAAACTGTTTAAACTGCACACTGGTGCAGTTTTTAAAATGTCACAAAAAATGGTTGCTAATGTTAACTTTCTTTTTTTTTACATATTTACTTCAAAGTGAACATTTCAGTACATTCTTTCATGAAATTCTTATTACCCTCGTATAATTGCCTTAATGCGCATTAGGTTTTTTGTGGTGATAAGTGCGACATAATTATAAGCTTGTATGGCTATCCCCGACATTAAAGCATAAATAATAACACATACTCGTACATATTTTCTTTTTTTTTGGCTGGCTTTCCTTCAAAGTCCATTATTTTCACTCCTTCTCCCGACAGCGTTGAGTGCGAACCAGTTTTGCATTATTATTATTGTGGTTATTATTTAAAAATAAGTGGCGTGCGTTGGTACTCAAAACAGATGAAGCTCGCACAGTTCCACGTCAGTTTTGCCGAAGAAAGTAGGTATGAAGTAGAAGAAATGTAGGCTTACCTTGTACAACAAGTTTCAAAATGGACTCTGGTAGTCTTCTGTCATTGACTAGACATTGATATTCGCCCGTGTCTCCAGCCACTACAGGATGAAAATTAAGTGCATACGTTTCCGAGTTGAGTGTGACTCGCTCTCGATTCTGCCAAACTGTGGTGCTGTCCCTTCGGAACTCAACCAGCTTCACCTCCTGAAAACATAACATAGTCCAAACAATTTTCATATTCATTAAAGAACACGAACGACAATAATTAGCACCTTCCGTTTCTTTCGCCTTTCATTCTGCTTTCCACTTTCTTTCACTTTGTGAGTAATGGGTTCTTGCTCGCTCTGAGTTGAGACCCGAAACGAGCATTTAACGGAATGATATGAGCGTGCGGCATTTTACTTCGGTTTCATTGCTAATTGGCATGCTACTCGCGAATTACATGAAAAAATTAAGAAACTGATAACACAATTCTAACTCGGCTATACAAACTACTTTTTCTGTGGCAACACTTTTGGGGAATTTGGAAAGCATACTTCAAAACTATTTATGTTAGGATAGATGCAGTGCAGGGTTGACTATCAGAATAATAAGTGGAAAGTGCGTTTAATGAAATTAGACGTAGAATGAAAGTAGCCAGTTAGAAAATGGCATGATGATGAAAGATAAATCAAATCATGATTTTATGGTTCACTCCGTATCAATGTCGCGGTAAATGGAGGCAATAGATATTTGTGTAGAAACAGTAACTACAATATGCATGACAAAGTTTTGAGTGGTTCTGACAGAAATTGTGCCAAGTTCTCCTATTAATGTACTTTTTCAGTTCCGTGGTGTGTTCATTGTGTTGTGAAAATTTCACCCCCACTTTTCAACTCATTCAGCTTTGACATTAAATGTGCATGTAGCTGGGTTAGCAATTCCAAAGATTGCTAGTTAGCAGGTGTGACTCGCGCAGTTTAAAAACTCATGTGGAACTAGGTCCCAAACGTATAAAAAAGTTATCATCTTACGGTACATTACTTAGACGGAAAACGAACTATCTATAATAGGGCGCTTAAAAAATATCTAATGTATTGTCTATATTTGCTGGTAGATGTGGGAATTCGCTCTCCCTCTGGTTCTAGCTTTCACAAATGAGCCATTTTGTGTACTCAACCAGAGAATAACTTACTTAACTTTTTCCTCGAACTTGAGTGCATATTGTAAAATGCAATATTCATGGAGTCTCTTCCTGTGTCTCCTTTTCATAATATTAACATACCTACAGTCAGTGTGGGTATATATTACACATGCACACCTTCCACACTATACGATCGCATGCACTGCCTTCGCACTTCACTCCCACTGAGAGCTAGGTTGCCCGTGGCTCATTAATTAGTCCAACTTGGACTGCTGTCACATCATTTGCACACGCCCTACTTCTTGATTACCAAAGTCAAGAATAATTCGCTTTCTGTATCTTCCCTATACCAAATAATGGTACACCTATGTAGCGCTCAGAAGAAAGGAGGAAGGAAACAAGCAAAACAAGTCAAGTGGAAGGAAACTGTTACTTTCGCATTGTTAAATAGAGAGGAGATACACGAAGTGTTCGTTAAGAGGAAAGCTAAATGCCTTCCACCGAGTTGCTCCCGCTCGGTGAACTTACGTAAGGTAATTATGCAAAGTGTGCGGTTGGGTGTAGCATCAATTGCAACTGTTAGCAGAAAATCCATTAAATGGCGCAACACGAACATTTTAGGAAAATAAAAGTGCAAAATGAATAATTCCATTGTTTCTTCGTTTTAATCCTGTCTCTCTCTTCTGCCTTTTCAACTCTCACCTTACACTTATAGAATAAAGTTACGAAATGGTTTCGGTCTCTTTTCCCAAAATCAGACTCTTATACAACTTTGACTTCCTTTAATTTTTAATTACGCAAATTATATCTAGCTCATATTTTATTTTCCGTAAAGTAGTTCACAAAGACTAACCTCACCTCTTCATACATGCCGCAGGTAATACTTTAAAACAGAGAAAATGGTTTGTGACAGTTGTCTCCTCCTACGAGACAGCTAAATGAAGACAAAGACACTAGACTAAATAGTGTCAAATCAAAAGACGAGTTAAAAAATACGAAAGAGGCAAAAAGGTTGGAAGTTCACAGAAGAAGAAACAAGTAGTGGAAAGATCTCTTAGTATATTTTTTTATAACATCCGCCCTGGTAAAATTCAATGCTTAAAATACATTTCACATTCCTACACTCACTCCTACACAAAGTTGGTTCAGGCCGTTCTTGTGCTGATTATGAGAAAGTAGTAGTTTTCTGCTAAAACGAGCATCTTGTTATTTTACGTAAGTGGCGAAGAAAGTTAAACATGCATGTTATTTTTGGGAGGTAAGTAGTAAGGACGAACAACAAACAAGCTAGTACAACTCCGTATGAGCTGTCTAATCGTAAGTGACTGGCAATCGATAGCAAACATCAACATTTTCCAGTTGAATCAACTATAAGCATTACAGTTAGCATACAAACTGTAAAAATAAGACGTACAGACAACTACCACTTCCACCACACGCTAGATTCTTAACCACCCAAGCAAGAACGAAACAAGAAACCAGGAAAACGGCAGCAGTGGTGAAAGTAGCGAAGAAGAAATCCAGCCACCCATCAGTGGCCTGACTATGACTAAGGAGAGACTAAACTGACTTGAATGTGCATGCAATCCTGTCGATTTCTATATAGACATCATTCTCTCTGGCTAAGAAGAAGTAGTTCAAAAGAGAATAAAAAACATGCACTCGGTCTTACAAACTCGCGTTTAGTTTAGTACTACCATTTTTTCAGAGGGTGCAATCACCGCCACATCTGCTGGACTTTCTTCCGTACGTCTGCTGCTTCTGCTTTATTTTTTTTATTATAAAACTCCGAAATTTTTTCCTTGCTGTATTATTTTCTCAAATTCATCCTACCTCTTTCTTCCGACTGTGGAAACTTGGAATTGGTATGTATTTTCCACGAAATTTATATTTCTGTTCCGTCATCGCTGCTGTTGCAAACTGTCAGTTTTAAGACTCAGGTATTTTCTGAATATTATGTAGCACGGTTTTGGAACAGAAGGCCAACTCTGACTTGCTAAACGGAAACCAAATAACATGCACCAACACCAGCAAATAAAGTAACAGAGTTGTTCTTATTATGTTTGTGAGTGTGTGTATGTGCTCTACGTCTTGTTTGGTATTCGCGGTGTGTCGGATTGGGTAGTTTGGGGTGTACTTGTCTACACGAATACCTGCCCGCGTGTGTGTGCACATAATATTTGCGTTTTTCTCTCCTTCTTACTTTCACTGATTGTTAACTTATTGCAATGTTTATTTTTTACCTTCAGTTTTTCTCAATTTTGCTTTTACAATAAAATGCATGCTTTGTGTCCCTACAATGTTTCTGCACTATCTGCCTTGCTGATCTGTTCTATTAAGCTGTATCGTGACACAAGCACTGTACAGGCTAAAAACGGAGAAACTGAAATATAAAAATCAGAACCAAAGCCCGTAAGATTCAATAAGTCTTACGTCGCCTACACTCACTTACATTTTTCCAGAAGCGTTTTCTTATATTACTAATGGCATGGCAATTTTTATTATATATTTATTAAATTGCACGATAGACCTGTTACTCTAACAGAATTACCTTTTTTTGTTTTCATACATTTTTTTCCTAAATGCCTGGCTGACTGCACGAAACGCACAAAAGCAGAGAGTAGCAAAACCTTGCCAAGGAGCAGGAGACGTCATTGTTGAAAGCCAAAAATATGAACTGTAAAAACTTTCTCTTTCCTTAAAAACTTTATGTTCTTTTTAAGCACAGTCATTTATTAGATAAAAAGGTATGAAGCATCGATAAAAGTAAAGTATATAGCTCTTTTATTAAAAATCGACAGCAAGACGTTCAATTTTGCAAAGCCTGGGTTGAGCAAAAAATGCTTCGTTGTAGATTTTTCTATTAGAAAATTATATGCGTCAATGGAAATGAATTGAAGGAGTGAAGTGCTGTAGAATTTTGGAGTGATGGGACAGCAAAACTACATAAGACAAACTCCTTTGAACTAAATATATTTTATTGTAATAGTGGTCTGTCACATTCTATTGTGGAGGACTGAATAGCACCGTCAGAATGACGGTAGTGACGTTATTGTTTATTAAGTGAAATGCTTTGTTGGGACGATAATAACCACACAAAACGCATTTTACATTCTTTCACGCAGTCATTTTTTCTATTTTTACATACACGTTGTAAAAATCATATCAAGTGAAAACGGTTGACCATACTGTGATAAATTTCTTCTCGCTCAAGGCACGGCATTTTACTACGGCATAATTTTTTGGTTTCATTACACAGCTATATTATCATTATAAAAGTGCAAGCTCTTTATAGTGGAATGCTGACGGGTGCGCATGCAAGTTAGATATTTTTATTTTTATTATTTTATTCCTTCAGAAACGACATGTCAAAAACAACCACTACTCATGTGCAGATTATTGACCTCATGTACATATTATATGTGAACACTTCCAGAAAAAGGCTAAATCGGATTAGGACCGTGTAAAATGATATATTTTGTGACAAACTATTTATGTACGTTTGACAGTACACAACACCAGTGCAAAATGTTTGGGCAGAAGTTAGCTCTCCTCTCTTCTCTTTCCTATTTGCAACATGTGCCGCTGATATTTTATGATGTTTTACAAATTTGTATTCTTCGGCAGAAGCTCGACTGTTGGTTGAATATATATGTTATTTTTTTATTTCCAGATGTCTGAATACAATAAGTAAAATTTCAACACAAGTACTTCGGGAACATATTTAGGTGAAATATAAAATAATAGTTATGTGCGTACGTGGCACGCAAAATATGTATAGCAATATTGTTTGAAAGAGTGCCTTATATGAAAATCGTAGGAAAGAGACGAAGAAAGTGGAAAATAAAAAAGCGAAAAGAGAAGGAAATGTTGAAGTACTTACAACTCCATGATGGGAAGATGACTGTTGTGGAGAGCCGGGTATACTATGAGAGCAGCTTTCACAGTACCATTCCAACACGGAAACCAAAGAGTGTTCCGTAACGCCTGGACAAGCCAAAGTGAGGTTCGCCCCTGCTTCAGTTACTACTGTTTCCGTTGGAACGGATGTCACATCTGAAAAATAGCAGTCAAGTATAAGAATGAGTTGTAGGAAAGTAATTTGTAATAAAACTAACAAGACTCTGTGTATTTTTAATGATACAGGGTCGAACAAAGAAAAATGCGTTGCCTTTATACTTATGCTGGATATAAATCGTTTGCACTTCATGGCATTCGTTTTCTTCAGATTTTTCTTAGTCCTCGCAGTCGCGTTTTCTGTGGCGCGCAGAGTGACTAAGAATCCCTCTTGCATTTTTTCTTTTTCAGATTTGTTGAAAGAATGGGAAAGACTGACTCTGGCATAATACACTTACCTCCAAGTTTCATTCATTTTTATATATATTAGCGCATGGCCTCACTAGTAGCAAACTGCCTTGATGAATTCGTTTTTTCTCACTTCGTTTTACTTGAGCGGGATAAAAAATGCCAAGAAAAGAAATCGAAACGGAGTGAACGCACAAATATACACACTATTATTACCGAATATAATGATAATGATGATTATTCTTTTCACATGGCACACACAATCAAAATGACATGAAAAAGAGTAGAAAGGACACACTTGAACCCCCTTCCAAAGGACAGCATGAATACTCGATGTTCGTCCAACGTTTCATACTTTAGCTCAGGAGAAACAAGGAGGGTGTGTGCATTTTTTATGAATCAATGTGAAGACATTGTACACGGGCTGTGATAATGAAAAGAAAATGAAAAATGAAAAAAGAAAAATTGGCGCAAATACTTGCCGAGTACAAAAATGTAACTTTTCTTCGTCTTCTTCTTCTCTCTTACTTTCATTGCTTTTTCAAGAGTCAGCATTCATAACTTTCTCGGTCGAATATAGGAATAAATGTACACTTCTCTTGCCTGTTTTTGAGCCCAAAAATGGAATGGGATAAGCAAGCAAAAATAATGGAATCATCCATAAAAATACCATGAAAATGCTTCACGCAATCCAAAAGTATTATTATGATGACGATGATGATATGGAAGATAACAGTCTTGTAATGCATGGCATCGGTTTAACGTCCTCCGACACACTCTAACCCGCTCAAGCATTCGTTTAACTGACTACAACAACGAATAATATATAACTCCGTTCCCCTTCCGTACACTTTTTTTACAAAAAAGAGCTGTAAAATTTTCATAAAAATACATAAGGCAGGAAAAAACCGCAGTTGACGCAGCCATACATAGATGCGGGGAAGGAAAACGCAATAATAGTGCACAACACAGACAAGAGAAAATGTAAAGTGTGGTAAAATTGCATGCTAAAAGTCAGAATTTCATTCAAAAAGCAGATCCAGTGAGAAGGATATACCTAGAATGGGAAAAGAGTAGGACAACAGCAAAAATATGTAGAATGGAATACAAGAGGGAAAAAAGAGCGTTGGTGGAAATAAATTAACGGAATGTTTGAACGGGTGGAAGGAAAATGAGGGCATTTTTCTTGTGAACTTTATGAAGTGGACTTGGAACAGAATTGGGAATAAAGTAGCAAGGACGACAGCACTTTCTCTTCTCTCACTCTCCGACTTTCGTTTCCTCTTCTCCAACTCTAATAAGAAGACAACTGTGCTTTCCCATTCTTTCATCGTACGCAGCTAAAAAATAACCTCTGAGAGTTGCTCTAAGATCATTGCTCTGCTGCATGCTGTCTAGTGCAAAAGGACTACGTACCTCCGCACACACTTCGTACGTCTTACTAATATAAATATCTTTATTCATTCATAGCGAGTGGAATGGAGAAAATCCTGAATGTCGCACAACACACATTTGACCACACAACATAATCCCAGAATTTTTCCAGGCCCATTTCTCTAAACACGTGGCGGTCTGTTTTTCTTTTCTTTTTATGAGTGAGCAGAGCAGAGCAGTAATGCATTACGCATTTCGTACATCACGTTTTCTCCAGCTTCTTGGAGCAATCTCTTACTTTGCTGTAAGAAGAGTCATCGCAACAAAACGAGAACATCATTAGCTCGGTTTGGTGTATGAGGGGATCTTTAATAGTATTATTATGATTATTATGTGCTCATCTATTTCTCTCCATTACAGTGTTACCGTCCATTGTATAAATTGATGGTGATGGTGTGTGGTGCAAGTGATCGGCTCTTTCTTTCATTTTTCCTTCCTCCTTCTTCCCCATAACTGGCATGCGATCTTCCACTACAACTAATAATAATACTCTTTTGTCATTTTCCCCATTCTCAGCCACGATTTACTGCTAATAATATTCTTACAGATTGTTATGATTGCATTGTGGAATACACGCACCCCGCCCGCCCGAAGCCGGCTTCAATCACACAAGCAATTCGCTCAACTGACAGCCTTGTGAAGTACACGCGGAAGTTCTATTTTTCTCATTTTTTTTCTACCAGAGACTCACAGTGCCGGGAAGCATTTTCCAAAAGTTGTTCCATAAGCATCATGTCTTCCTATTCTTCTATTGTGCACTCGAAAAAGGTAAAAGGAAGAAATGTACCGCTTCACTTCTAATGTTTGCTTGATAAATGGGGGATTTATAGTAGTGAATGTTGAAAATGTACACACCACTTGTACAATACTAAAGGCGGAAGGCGGTCACTCAAAAGTGCACTCCATCATAGATTTGTATTCCAATGACGCACTCTCCATACATTCCACTGTGTCTTTTTATGTATCCATTCAACTTTCCATATTCCACGGCTGACAGGACAAGTGGAAAGAATTCTTTACTACGTAATGAATACGAAAAGATCCTTTCCCTGCTTTGTCTTTTCTTTTTCATTTTTACTGAATAACAAATTAGAAAGAAAGGGATGGCTCTTTGCTCATGTTTCGTGTACAAGAGGAAAAGCAAACAGGATTGTGAATGGGAAGCAGCTATTTATTATTCATATGAGCACATGGATGTCGTGATTGATTCTAAAGTTTTGTCTCTTGTCTTGTTCAATGACGATGACGAAAGAAGACGCTGATATTTTCCTTTGTCACTTTTTCAACACTCTTTGTCAAAACTTATTTTCTGTGATCTCTCATGGACGTCGAGACAGAGCAACGTTATCCCTCTCATAACTCGAAAGCACTGCAATTTTAAACTTTTCGTTTACTTTATCGTTACGATTTTCCTGTTTGACTATAGTGTTTTGTGGTAGTTGAGATCGTGGTAATGATTTCTGACACGAGAAACTGCCTAGCTGTTATAAGTGAAACAGCCTCTGTCGAGTTAAGAGTCGGAGTAACGTGCATAATGTGATACTCGTACTCCGGTAGTCAGTTGAATTGTTGTCGTATTTGTTGGAAAGTGACAGAGGGAAGCATGCATGTGCATTGGAAGGAGGAAGTGGATAGATGTCTACGGTGCTCACAAAGTAAAGCAGTAGCCGGCAGCATGTGCTTATTCCAGCTAAGCACGTACTCCTTTTCTTTGGGAAACGATGTGGAACAAATTCATAACATTTAGAAGAAATCGATTCCGCTCCATGTGGAAACGCAATACCATGCATGCATCGTTTTTCTTACGGTTCTGTTCCCGTACGGGTGTACAGAGAAGGAAAGGACAAAAAATCCCTGTCAACTCAAGTAGTTGTATATTGCGTTCACCCAACGGCAGCGGCTCCCACAACCGTCATTTCCGTAAATAGATATTTGGTGCATTAGAATAATGCTCTGGCTCGTTCCGAGTTCTCTCTCGAGTTTTCTCAATATGTAATAATTTTTCCAAAGTAGCAGTAGTCGAGTACCTAAAACACTTTTGGAGATTTCCGAATTGTCTACAAGGAGCAGGGGGTGATTATGAATGCAGAGAGGTAATTCTCCAAAAATAATTCTGCAGTGATGCTAAACGAAGGATAAAATTCAGCAACAAGAATAAGTTTCTCTGCTCGTGATTTTGCGTATCACTATGATTGCAGTCGATAAATACAGAAAGAACTTGAATGTCTTTATTGCATCACTTGGAAAGTTTCACAGTGCACCATTTCATCAACAAATATATCAATGTGAATTCCTCATTACACGGTTGCCTGTCCAACTTTTGCTCACCAAGATTGAGTATGAAACCAAGTCGAAAGATATGATGAGGAAAAAGCAAGTCAATTGTCATACTTTCTTTACTTGAACAAAAGTTTATCTTTATGCTGGTGGTACATGGTGCCATGCGAAGAAAATATCTTGTTGCATAAGGGAAGCAATTTTATTCTGCTTGCTCCACAGTCTATCTAATATGACAGCAAACATTTACTATGGTAATTTATCCCACAAATGTCATACCAATATTCCATCCTATTACAACCAAGATTGTTTTAAGTGTGCAGAGGCCTTTTTCAAAAGTTAAACTTGTTAGTTGGAGAAGTGAGCAAGGGTAAACATTTTCCCTCCGTTTATCTCTGTTTGCTAAATATTGATCGAACGAAACAAGTTCAGTTACGTTGCTGCCGCCACCACCGCCATCGTTATCTTCTCGACTCTGTGTAACTTTCTTCTTTTACTCTGTCAAACAAACACACAGTCACAACATCAACTAGAATCGTGACGTCATTATACCAGAACCAGGAAGCTAGCACAAAAGTGAACACTCACACAAAATGCACGCCACTCTCAAACAGAACTAGCAAGTCAGCAAATGCTTTCTTCGACGGACGAGTAAGCAAAATACACGATTTATTATGCACCTACAAACGAATACTATTAAGAATTTCATTTTGACCGTAGTGGAAACACTGACTTTCCCTACTTTTCCCTGATATATCACTTTTTAAGACTTGCTCAGACTTTGTAAGTAGATATATATTTCATCATAATTTCCCTCTTTCTCTCGTGAGAACTGCCGCTACTCCTCTTATCAGTGCAACAAAATGAGTACACATTTCGGGCAAATAATTATGAAGCTATTTAAGACTCCGACTTCTTCAAAACTCTGACAAAAGATAAATACCTATTTTTCAAGCATCATATCATTCCGCAGTGAAGACGAAACAAAGAAGTTGGATGAGCGGAGCGATACTGTCGGGCATCATCACTTCACTCTTGTGTAGCAGCTACGTTTACGAGTAGTTTCAGAGACAACTCTGTGGAGACATGATTCCACTTTTCTAGCGTAAATAAGTAAGTACATGCTAACAAAAGACGAGCAACGATGTCTGCATAGGATCGCACCACGAGGAAAAACGCCAGACAACCTGCCACTGCTCCTTCCTGCACCGATATTCTCGTCATCCCTGTTGATTGATGATGCTCGTGAGTAAGTAGAAAACAAAGAAATTATACAGTTCACCACATCACTTTGTCATTCCCTTCTCGCTCTCTCCTCCTCACTCTTTCCCTCTGTCATGTTGATTTTCCCATCCATAGTTAAAAATTTATTTTCTTATATCCCTCAAGTGAGTTGAGTCGTGTCGTATTACCAACTCCACACACCATCGCCGAACCAACCATTCCACAAAATTGTGAATGCGAAACTAGTGCACATGGTTAATCGGGGTACCTACAAATAGTCGACGTAGTAGGCTGCCATCATCGTCATCCAGTAGTGCAAGCAACGGAATAACAACTTAATAAAGCAAGACTCAGCTTAGAAGATCATTAGCGTGAACGTCTGCGATCATTCTTTCACCGTATATCATCTCCACATGATGACATGACAAAACAAAATATTTGAAGACTTATAACCGTGACATCGTCCACACAACATTTTACTGCTGGCGTAAGTAAACTTGTGAAGAGTAAAAAGCTGGTGTGGAAGTGTGCACTTCCGGAAGGTGAAATGACCCGGCTTTCATCGCAACTTTTGCTAATGACATCGATGAATCTTCCAGTGATACATATGACTTCGTAACGCATCACTGCCTAAACTCTTTGCACTTGTGTTCATAAATAAATTAAAAGTTCAAACGAGAAGCAAAAATAATAATGTAATAACATGTAGTTAAGGCTTGGCTTGGCTCGAGCAACGCCTGCTTAAGTTGTGGTGTGACTTTGGAGCTCTTGCACATAATAACAACACTTTTCTTTCTCTCTGTGAATGTGACAGTGAACTTTATGGCATTTCATTGTCATTTGGCTAAATGTCTCTATCCTTGAGTAGATTGAGCTTGGGGTGCCTCCCATTTCCACTCTTAATGCATTCTTCTTCTTCCAATATCGCTATCGTCGTCGCCATCATCAGCATCGTAGATAGTAATTTTTATCTTTTTAACTTTTCCTTCTCTGACTTTTTTCCCTTTTTTAACTTTCCACTTTGCTTTATATTTTTTTCTTTTGCCTTTCCTTTTAATGTGCACATGGGCATATCATGTATTGTATGTAGGTAGATGTGTAAACTAAGGAGGACGTGGTAGCTGCTGCGATGCGACACTCATATTTCCCTTGCAAGAATGGTTCTTGCTGAACAACTGATAGTTTTATTGCGATTCATCTTGAGCTGGATGGTGTTCTGTTGTGTGTGCCTTGTACTGGCTACAGCGTTGTACGTGCAAGAATGTATGGCAGGAGACAAACAATATTGCCAAACTTTGTACAGATATCTACGCTTCAAGAAATATTCCAGCTCTCTCACTTTCTCCCTGTTAGAGCATATAAGATAGAGATAGGAAGAGTTTCTGTGGCTTGACTTACTTTCTCTCTGTATTCTATTACCACTACCTTCAGCTCTACCCGCGCGCCACACTCCCAATCCGTGATGCTATTCTGATGAAGATGAAGACGACGAAGAGAAAAACTAGTTTTTACTTATTCTTCTCTAAAGGTTGTGCACACAAAAGAGTGAAGTGTCCGGGTGAAGTGACTTTTTAACTTTGTATCACAATGTAGTAACTCAATATACGGGTCTTTTCTTCTTGCTGGGCCAATAATTCGGAGTGCCAGGTCTCTTCGCCGAAAGACCTTTCATACTGAAGGAAATGTGCAATACACAGCTCAAGCTTCCTACTACACCATTCTTAAGCCGTCTTTCTCTTTTGCTTCAGTAAGTTTCCACGAGATTCTACATTTCTGTTTTACTTTTGGCTCCAAGAAACAAGCATCTCCCGTGTGTCTACTCTACAGTTGTGTACTCACTTATATACATAACATCATAGTTTGCAACGTCCCTTTCCTTCTTCATTCAATTCTCAACTCCAAAGTCACTTCGATAACTCTTTCACATGGATTGACAAGATGGAAGAATAAAGTGTGTACTGACCCGGTTGTAGTGCCTCGTTCTCTGTCTCAATGTGTGAATGTCTGTGTTTGGAGGGCCTCTAACGGCAACGAGGAATTGTTTGGATTTTTAAAGAAAATATTGTATTAATGCGATTTGACTTGGTCGTAACTATAGAAAAGTAGGTTTGTGCGCCGCGTGTCCCAAAAGAGAAGAAAAGGAACAAATATCTTTCCAATAAAAAAATTCAGTCATGTAGATCTGTATTATTGATACAGGGTGCGCAGAGCAGAAGCAGACACAAACACAGGAAAAGGTTCAAATGAAAAGGTACACGACAGACATAAATACGACTACTACCTATGGCTACATGCCGAACAATTCTTCTCTAACCAACACAAAAAAATGTGTTTCGCCAAGTTCACGCAAAGAGTCTAGCCTTACTTGCTACATGTAAGCGATGACAATTCTGGGAATAAATGACACAGTCACATAATATCAAACAGATGTGTGTCATGACTTTTCTTCGGCTTCCGCCTCCTGCCACCACACTGCGTGCCCAACAGTGCGGAGAAAAATCTATGTTGCCTCCGTGCCAGTAGAGTGGTGGCAGGGTGCACCTAGTTACAGTCAACATTGTCCCCGCTCGCTTCTTGCTGTTTCTCTCTCTCGAAGTGTGTGCATGTCCGTCAGGAAAAAGAACTCGTCTTTGTCCAACGAATTCTCGATACTAGAGTGCAGACACACACAAACGGTTTCTTCACCAGGAGCAAGATAGTATCACGATTTATACATGGCAATCGGATGGGATGCTACAGACGTATGACTCAAGCTTGTCAAGTGTAGAGTCTGCTGGAGAAAAACGACGTAGATTTGCTCCGCCGATGAAATGATAATGTCCGTACAATCATGTAGTAAATATTATAATAATTTAAGATTTTCCATTTGGATTATTACTGTAAGGACGTTGCCATGTGCATGATCAACGGTCCAACCAGGATCAGAAGAAAACCTGTCTTGAACCCTCTGTCAACCTGCAAAGAGACATCGGTGATGATCACGGAAGTCCTCATAAATGCGCACTTACTTTCTCATCCCACACTACTGCCAAAAAGTTGTACCAAACACCCTCGGATGTTCATTCGAGCGTAGGAGAGTAAGGTGGCATAAGAAAAATAGCATTACGCATAGCGTTATTTTAAATAGAAAAAAGGTAAGGTGGTAAGAGACATGGCAAAGATTGCGTTGTATTTTTATTGGTGTGAACCAGAAAGGAGCCACAACGCACTGTAGCCAAAAATTTAATTTGAGCATCTCTGTTTGATCCATATTTCTTTAATGACCAAATGTTACAGAAAAGTTTGAAGGTGACCAACGCTGGAAATCATTAAGGTCACGGTACCAAAATGTCATACTGATTATGCGGACAAAAATAATAATACAGCACCTGGATTATTAAATCACACATGTTGAGTTCCGTGTATCAGGTTAAAAGAGCATTTTATCCACATGCAACTCAAGAAAGTCCACATTCCCGTTTTTATGTCTTTATGGGGCTTATTTTATAAATCGGGTATTATGTTATAAAAAGAGAAGAAAGGAAAACAGAGAAAAAAGAGGGATGGGAACACGCTGATAGTCGTCAGGGTGTCCTCAAATTGTAGTCTCACTCTTTACTCCTTTTCTCTTTCTCTCTTGCTCGTTTTGAACAAAAAGGAGTCCAAGTAAAGTATAAAGTTGAAAGGTTCACATGCTCTCTAAGTAAGTGTTGTCTTGTGGTCTTTTGAGCAGAACCCACTTGAGAGGAAAAGGAAGTGAGAGAATGAACAACTTTCCTTTAATGCCCACCGCGCCCAAAAAGTCATGCCCATGTGCACATAATAAGTTACTACAGCATTGTACACCATTGTGACTGTGACTGCTGGGCTGCTTTCGCTCTTAAAAACTAAGTTACATGTAAAAATCGTATATCATTACAGTATATGTATTTATTATATTACATTACATAATATATATTTATTTTTATATGTCCTTGCGATCCCCTCACTCACGTCGTCCATTTTTGGACAAAAAGATATTGGCTCCAGCGTAATCAAAGATTACAATCAGAAAAGTTGTGTACGATATGTATCAGTAGTCAGTACGAAAAGAGAATAGCACGAGGCAAAAGAGTCTTGGGGCAAGTATTAGACGAGCTGGAGCGTATTGTTCATATCGACTCGTGTTATTATTGTACAACAACCTCGGCCACCAAGAAGGGGAAGTCCGAGAAAGCAAGTTAAGAAGATGAAGAATAAGAAAAAGAAGAGAAAAAAGTAGTGAGTGTGCAGTAACCAACTCTATTGCTATGCATGTTCGTATTATGTAAGCATTTGTAGGTAGGTAATATAAACATATTCGGCTGGAAGGGAAAAGGGACAGTTACAAAACAGAAAACTCTCGCTTTATATAACGTGCCTTCTACTCTGGGAGAATAGAGAATATGAATGCTGTGAGCATGTAGGAGAGAACAAGTTTTCTCTCTCTCTGTGCTGAATGTACAAAAGTGGTGACACAAACGTAAAAACTACTACAAACGAAGAAGCTGGACAACTGCGAAATGTCGACTTAAAGTACCCTCTAAGAGGTACAATGTGACCACGCGTGTTACACTTTTTGTAAGAACGGTAAATGAATGTGTGTGTGTGAAAGAGAGACAGAGTGTGGACAAATACACAGGGAGGCAGAGATGTCTCGCTGACTCGGTACTGCTTATATGCACATCAGCAGTAACTTCTTTTCTCTTCTTCTCCTTCGATGTAAGTATGCTCTTTCGTTCCCATTGTGTGTTATGTACTAATGTCTATCGTGGATGGGACATAAAGAAGCAAGAAATAAAGATGAAAGAGGTTCAACTTTTTTCTATTCAACGATTCCATTTTTTCCCTCTCGTCCTGCTTTCTTTCTGGGAATTACATACATATACAAAGTGAACGGGAAAGACGTATCCTGCCTGGCAAAAAAGGAGGGAGAATCGAGAAACGTGCAAGTTCCAGCAGCGAAGTAAGCACAAAAATGATATTTTTTAGGTGAAGAGAATAAGATGCTGCCTTGGCTACTTTACACATCGCTCGCACATAGATTTTCGCCTGCACTTACAACGTGAGTACACAAGTAGACATTTGAGTGCCTGGTCACAAGTTTTTTCCAAGTCAGTTTTTTGAAAGAGTTATTCACAAGTCCCTTCTCCTTCAGCACATACATTAAAGAGAAAAATGCCAATGCCGAGAAAGGACCCCACCAGGCTGAGCACAAAAAGGTAAGACATTGGGGAAAAGGGGGCCAAGTAAAATATACCTAAAATGTGTACGATGGGAAAGTGATAAAGCTCATTTCATAATGTTAAATTGTTTTCATATAGTACGAGACTCACATTTTCTAAAGCTACTAAAAATCTACCGATTCTTGAGCAATCATACTTTCCGTCTTTTCTCCTTTATATAGAAACCCCCATACACATGATTTAGCCATAACATTTTTAAAAAATGGTAGAGTGACTAAAAGGAATGTTGAGGAAGCAAGAGTACAATGAACGGGACAATTTCTCCGACAAAGTCGTTCAAGACGACAGCAACGACGATGATCATGTGTAGCAAGGTCTTTTGTTCAACTTTTTGTCATCTAACCTAAGTGTGTATGTCTGTGAGAGCGTGAGCAAAAAAGAAAAAAACACAATGGGCAATGATGGCCATACATTATATAAATACATATAATCTGGTAAGAGTAAGTGCGCATTATTTTGTCAAAGTAACTTCTTGAGCCAACTATACCGCAGAGGAGTCGTCAATTCATTCGAGTGGACGATGACAATAAACGTTGGGAAAGATGAGCACATAAAGAATTCAAAAAGAGAAAATCGTTTCTTCCAAAAAGTAAGAAAAGAAACTATAAAACACGTCGTTTCTTCCTCACATATTCACACTGCTGCAGTAAAGGATAAAACCCGCATCAAAATCAGATAGCTATTTTCTAAATTATCCTCTAATGTAAGTAACACGCGTAGGTGAACCACTTCGTTCAAAAAATGGTAAACTTGGAAAGTAAGGTTATGATCACTGTGACGAGGGTAACGAATCATATTCTTCATTTCTACACACATACAATCTGCTCTTTATTTTTGTCGTATTTTCTTCAAATAAATTAACACTGACTTATGTATGCTTGAATGCCTTTGTTTGTGAGAATGTGTCTGTTGAAGGACTGATGATGATGTTTCCTTTCCAAACCAGGTACATGTTGGCAGGACGGGCACAGATTACACACTCAAGTTAACTAACCCTAAATAATAGGCAATTCTTTTCCTGCTGGACCCAAATAATATTTTTTATCCGACCGCTGCACGGCTGACACTAAAAATTTCTCAGCTTAAATCTTGCATTCAAACCATATATTAATTTGATTTTTTTTGTTGGCAGTGAAGAAACGGAAAACGCAAGTGCACCGTCTGTTGCTCTTATAACAAAAAAAAGTGGTCCGTGATTCTTTTGTCTGGATTAATGATCTGTGATGGGAAAAGGTCCGGTCGCTGTACCCTTTTCCACAGTTGTACCTTTCCAGTTCTCGCTCGGACGCAATGCGATTTGTAGCATGGTCACAAACAACGTTACTCTAAGCTAACGTAAATAAAATAATCCCTTTCGTGTGTGTGGTTAATGTAGGGGAGCCTTTCTCAAAGACGAACTTAATAAGGTTATTAGAGAGAAGATGAAAACGGTTCTTCGATTTATTGCCGTCAAATACTTGATATTATTAAAAAATAAGGGAACCGTACAAACAAGTATGTTTGTAGGTATATTATTCCTTGATAAAGTCATCTGCTTCCCCCGTTTTTATTTAATAAGCTACCTTTCTCTAGCATTTATTTTCCTTCAAAATTGGTATCTTGTTTGTGCTTCTATGAAATTAATCTTGTAAAAAGAGCTTTTCATCTTTTTGAAACGGAATACGTTTCTTGAAGGTGAACTGGCGAGCTTGTAGTTGGGCCCACGAAAAGGTTTATTCTATTCCTCGCCTTCATGACCAATCAAACAACCACATGCTTAGAAAACAAGGTACGGTTTCTTGTTTTCCAAGAAACAAACAAGTAGCTGCCTGCTGACTACATTTAATAAAACATCATCTTTGGCCTTCGTCCTACTACTCAAGTTTTCAGTTTACTTACTTTTTTTACCATTTTTTTTAACATAATTTACTTTATTTTATTACTATAGTTTACTTAAGAAAAAGTGAGTGCAACTGAATAATAATCTTTCAACAATTTCATACCCAACAAAATTCAATCAGAAAATACTATTTGACAAAATGAATGCCAACTTTTTATTGAAAAAAATGAGTAAAGTAAATGGAAAACGGAAAGATATTTTAATATTTATTTTTTAATGCTAATTGCCTTTCTCAATATATCTTTTGAAATGAAATGAACGTACAGCAGACATTTTAAACGACGCATTGTTCTCTTGTCGACACTTCCATATCATTTCCAGCATTAAATGCTAAACAGGTTCAACGAGAAAAGTTTCATTCGCATCTCCTTTTTACCAAACTTCTTCAGTGGAAAATGAGTAAAAATGAGTAAAGTGGAGGAAAATAGAGTGAGAGTAAATTAAAACACGGGACAAAACAGGTTTCATGAACATTTTTATTTCTCTCACTTAATTTTCTGTCAGACTATAAAATGGTGAATTCTGCAAAGTGTGAAATATTATTATACATGTGTGAAAAGAAAGAAAATAGAAAAGACAGCGTCATCATTCGGAACCCATGTTAATGCAACTCTGTGTATAGGGAAATGACTCTTGCCTCACAAGTACAAACACTGCACGCAGAGAGCACTTTGAATTTTAAGCTGATATTTTTGTGAGCGAAACACATATTGTTCTTTGGTGTTCATTTATTTGGTGTACTCTCTGAACCTTATTTACTAGCTTTGTCTAGACCTTTACTTGGACCATCTCCATAATTCAGAGAAGCCTGTAGCAAACACTTTTGATGATAACTGTTTTCTGGTTTACTGTTTTTCTCATCGCTCAACTTACAGCATATTTCCCCCTTGAACAATAATGAAGAAAATCACAAAGAAGGAAGAGAAGCGAGAAGGAAAAAACGGAAAATTGCTGGTTTTGTTGGAATGGATAGACGTAAAATAGTTGTTTGGATTTGAAGCTTTTAACTACCACTTTTTTATACTTTTTTGATGGCTTCCCTGTTTATATGTTTTACTTTAATAGCCAAGCCTGATCTGAATTTATGGATTCCAGTTACCCACTTGCAGCAGTAGCAAAACTCTTCTGCCCTCGCTCCAAGCAACCTCTTTACTTTCAATGTGGTAAAATACTGGAGGAATGTCTGCATGAGTGAGCTATCCGCACACCGAAGCCTTATAATAACAACTTCAGGGGAACGCGCTCTGTGCCTTCTCCTTCACTCGCACACACGAAGCTAATGGGAATGTGAAGGAGATAAGTGGGCACCTGTGCATCTGAATCTTAGCACCGCTTTTTCTACCTTTTATACACAAACAATACGCATTTTGGGTACTCACTTTATTCCTCGGAATTTATTAACAATAAACAAATATTAATATGTATTAAGTTTCTCTACCCCAACCTGCATGCTGTAGCTGAAACATGTTTTCATTCGCGTGTGCAAAGCTCCCTCTTCATTCCACTTTACCTGATCCCGTCTGTGTCAAGTGTTTCGTTCCAGTTGGTTGAATTATTCAAATATCCACTCCACTAATTGAAACTTTTAAATCAATGTACAATTTTCTATATATAATAATTGGTAATAAATTCTTGTATCAATTAAATTGGCCGAGTTAGGTTTGTTGTTGTTTGCTATAGAGTTTAATGAGAAGATCAGGGGGATAATATTTGGTTGAGATGGCTGAACATGAATTTTTAAAAAGCACGATGAGGAAAGGAAGTGAAAAAGTCGGACGAGAAGGTTTTATGCATACTACTTTATGTCGTTATTATGCAAGAGGAAACCCGCGTTATTGACAGAGCCAAGGGGGTTATTTTTGGTTCGGAAAAGATTTGTATTTGTTCTAGACATGTTTAAGGTCTTAACTTTCCATACTCAGATTATTCTCGAAATGTTGAATTGTTTAATGTCAGAGAAATACTGAAGAGCACATAGAGAGAAGGAAGAAAGGAAAGAAAGAGAGAGGAAAAAATGGAATGGAAAAGAGGAGGAGGAGGAGGAAATGGATTACAGTGGAGAAGTACATTTTACCGGAAAACTTGAAACAACTATTTTCCTTTGCTTTCCTCTTGGACATCTTTCAGTAATACGAAAGGAAATTGGATTGAACATGGAGCTTGTCATTTTCATGGAAAAAGCTCTCTCCGTTTACATGGCTTACCCTTACAGTTCCACAGAGTCACTTTCTCTCAACTTCAACTTTAGCTTTTCGAAGACTCGAAGACTGTTTGCTTGCCGTTACGGTCGAAATAAACATAATATACCAGTAAGAAGCAGAAAAACCAATTGAGAGTAAATGTACGCAAGTAGCAAATACTAACATGAAATTGTTGCTTTACATTACGTTTCTTTTTCACTTTTTCTAAATTGAGCCACGAGCCACCTCTATTGATACCCTGTACATTTGGTAACTCATTCAGAATAAACGCTTAAACCATAAAATATGGCGTTGCTCGCAAAGTGCTTTCTCCTCAATAACTACTTTATTTTATATAAAGTCAGTAGCGAGGAGCGAGGTACATGCACATGCAATCACACGTCTCTTTGTAGTTTCTGTGTGTATGCATCTACTCCACCACTTACACGTTTGAACAAATAATGAAAAGTTTTAAGAGAGAAAGAAGAAAAGAAAAAAATCCCATCTCGAGTTCTCTGGTTTCGTTGAAACACAACTATTGTCAAATTCATATTATTACACATTTCTCACTCTACTCCACTCTAATTTTAATGCTGGCATACTTTCACATTCACTTCGAGATTTTTCTCTGTAATTTTAGTGATTGGTGTAACAACAACATTACCTGGTGCATAGTTGACTTCAAGTATAATAAAAAATGTAGTAGTGGCGAAGAATGACAAGATATTTTTTCTCTCCCTCCACCTTTTAAAGCACGTGTATGTTGATACGGAATGCTTGGCTCGCATAAGTATACGTCGAACAAGTATAATCATACAGTAGTGGTAATAAGCGAGAAAGGTCATTTAGCTTTTTGCAGCAAACACAAAAGG
This sequence comes from Cyphoderus albinus, assembly GCA_021029165.1. Classification (NCBI taxonomy): domain Eukaryota; kingdom Metazoa; phylum Arthropoda; class Collembola; order Entomobryomorpha; family Paronellidae; genus Cyphoderus; species Cyphoderus albinus. Next base: position 16,362 of record VYYJ01000004.1, on the reverse strand, counting down.
AATCAATTCCATGGCGCATTTTTTCCCTTGTAACGAGAACATTTTCATTTCGAATCTAATAAAATGCATGTGAGTACAATAGTAAAAAGAGAATCTCATTTTTATCGCACGGCTTTTACAATAACAATTCCAACTGCAGCGCGCACACAAAAACACGAGAGCGGCTTCGAATTATGGATGCTGGAGTTGGAGCAGGGAAGGATGGATGGATGGAGCAATAACTGGAAGTCGAAAAAGTCTTCGTTTTCTTGGGTACATTATTGTGGCTGTAAACCGTTGGCTTTGTAAACATAAATAGGGAAGGCAGAAACGAGTCGAAATGAATTGTTGCAGTTATATTTTTGTATAAAAACCAAGAGGAGTGGGGCCATGTTTTACTGCTTTGTAGAACCACAGTGAAACTGTATTTCATATACATGAATGCATACGTACGTAATGCCTTCCGGTGATTTTTATTTACTCTCGCAGACTATCTGAATCTCATATACACAAAACAAGTGAACTCGGGCTCGTCTCCATTTTCTCTGACTAAAAAGTGATTCAGTGAGTAGTAGTCCATCATCGCTGGCATCATCCTCTTCATCATCGTCAAAATGAATAAAAAAGTAAAAGAGTGGAGCTAAAAAGAAATAAGACAAAAAATAGATGTTGATGTGATGACACATCAAAAGATTCAATTCTGGTTATATATTTTTGTGGTTATAAAAGGGCTATCACGAGCTAGCCTTCCGGCAAAATGCTTGTATATAAAATAAAGTTGAAACAATGATTTGAATGCAACTGACAAGAAGGAGAATGTGCTCTGAAGGAGTGAATCTGCCAGAAGCCATCAAACTTTGTAAAGTTTTCTTTTCCCCTTTCTCTATCTCATTCAAAAGGTATCATTGTTCTGCATCAGCACTGCTATTCAACACTGCTCTCAAGTCTTGCAACATTCAATTCCATTGAACGGCTCTCAAGACCACGATCATTGCCTCCTTGAGTGTAGGTTGGTTTTTTCAACTACCGGAGGAGGTTGCTCACAAGACAGCAATCAATTCACCGGTCTAGATTGACATTCTCTAATGGGCCATCATCACATCGAACTCAATTTATAATTTTCACTTGGCATCAAGTAAATACGTCTTGAAGCAAACCCCTTTCTTCTATTTCAGTTGAGCTTGAAAAAGGCCACCGGTTTCTACACTATATTTCATTTGTCAGAAACATGACGTTAATATTAATGCATGATGAGAGGACGGTGACGGTGCTAATTGAAGGAAGAGATACGGCGTTAGTTCAGATCGACATTTACATCTACTAACCTAAACTGTGAGCCAATCAAAAAATTCCTCTTACATACTAGTAAATGGTTTTTGTAACTATAATGTAACATTTATGTAACTTTATCTAATCTTATATAAAGCAATAAGCCTTAGAAATAGAATATTGTTTGTCTCTTTATCCTTGTCAAAGTTGCATAAAATTTATTTTAAAAGATAATTTCATGGACAGTTGTTGTTAATATGTGCACGTTCATCCTGGACACTGTGCATCATTATGAAATTTGGTGAAGAATTATCCCAGCATTACATGAAGCATGCTCCTTGTCCTTGTGTGAAAGGAAGAAGAGAAATGAAAGGGCAAAGGAGACTAAAAACATTCTTCTCTTTCAAAGTGGCATGAATATTACAGAATTGTGGAAATGAAAAAAATTTACCATGGTCCACTGCCCGTTCTTCATGGCATGAAATGGAAAATTAAGGCTGAATGAAAGCAGCACTTTTCTATGAACCGTATCAAAAGGATAATTTATAATTTACAAGCACCTTTCTTCCAGAATTACGATGACTGTCATCCCTGGAGGCCTATACACACTCCTGTTTCTCCGCTACAATTTGCTTCTTCTACAATAATATTGTGCAAGTACATAATCGAACAAAGCCACAAGCAGACAACGTTTTGCAGTGGCAGGCAGTGTTATTACATTTAATAGTAATAGACACACTGCAATATAACGACTGTTGCACGCTTCAGCAAACCAAAGCGGACTGGTTGGCATTTACTTTTCTTTCTATCATGGATACATTATTGCGTGGGCAATTCATTTCATTCTCTTCTTGCATGCATGTTCCGCCGTTCCCTATTTCCCGTGTTTCTCTCTTTGCAGCGAACAATAAGGTGTCACTGTGGAAACTTCGGAGCTGTATTTTATCATTCTCCGTACCCCGTGCACAGTTATCTACATGGACGTCTCTTCTTCCTATCTGACCATTGCATGGGAGCGAGCAGAGCAAAAGGCGGTTTAATCCTCCCTATCACATAAAATTCGGCTCGCCGAAGCAATTTGACCCGGCAGTTGCCCCGTCTCCCTTTTCCACCGTTTTGTTGTATTTCCTCCTGTCACAACACAGACAAAGAAATTTCCATGCATGCAACTCCTATTTACGTATGTATATCCATATCTAATTTCATTCCAAGTGTGAACAATGCGATGATAGTGCGACCATTACGACGCGACGGTACACACAGTCGCTGGCTTCATACAATCCAAATTATTATGCGTTTCTCTTTCTCTTGTATCTATTCTTCTCCATCAATCCAAATGAAACGCTCAATTCTTCCTCGAGCAGCATCAGGAGCAAAAACAGATCAGAAATTCAGAACAAAACATAATAATAATAATGTGTACTATCGTTTCCGTGATTTCCATCTCGAAAATTCACTCGCAACGTTCACAGCAGTCCATTTGAGTGAGATACACTCGTCTCCATCACGCTGCCTCTGCCTCTGCTCTTTGCATCGCTACGTGTTTCAGATATGGTTTGAGCCGCTTTCTCATTTGCATAATCATTTAAATCCAATATTTGTCACTTTGTTCAAATAGAGTGGCATCATTGTTGTTTCACTCTCCGACTCTCTGGTGATGGTGGCTGGCTGTGAGGAGGAAGGAGACTCCCAAGAAAGAAAATTGCTACACGACCGCAACGGGCATCAAGTTGATATATCAGCGCAATTTACTGCAATATTATTACCTCTCCGCTTCCCTGCTCTTGTTTGTTCCGTCTCAGAAGGGTTCCTTCTATTATCGTTCTTGTTATTATTATTATGTTCTCGTGAGCAACTTGTATCATCTTCTTGAACATCATCATCAGTTTCATCCTCTCATAATCACGACGAAGAAAGGGAAGCTCAACTGGACGAAAAAAATGTATGAAGAGTGAAGAAAGTGCTCTGTTCGAGTTACCTACTGCGGACGCCAGCGTACTGTTGCGTTGCGTTTTTGTGGCTTTGCTTGGTTGAGGAAGAGGAGGAAGATGAAAATGTTGATGACGAAGTAGGCAGCAGTGGCCGTGGAACGGGATTGAATGGAGAATGGAGCACTTAAGAATCAACGGGGTACCTTCTCTCTGCTCTATAAGACAGATGATTGCGCTCTAAGAGATCCATGACTAACATTATCTCTTGATCTCTGTTTTTTCTCTTTATTCTCCCTTTTCTCGCAGCTACATCCATTTACTTTGTGTGCCCTTCTTTTCCCCAGCCAGCCTCTTTCCTTTGCCTGAGTGAGTTTCGCTCGGCGGTGAATCGGACTGTGAACTGAGAATCAAGCAACGAGCGAGCGAGCACCAGCACTTTGTAATTCATAAATAAATCACGTGCTTCATGTAATAATGTAATAATGTATTGATGAGCATTATTATAAATTGGATTCAATTACGGAGGCAAACACTTCTAGCGAATATTGTTTCTTTAAGGATTCTGATAATGATCACAGAAAAAACGACGGGCCCGTGTCTATTTAAAATAATAACAGCAATAATCGTAATCATAAAGTAACATTACCATAGTTAAAGTAGGTTTATGGAATGATAATGAACTTGGGCGCGTAGTCACTGCCATAACTAAATGCGCCGTCGTTTACGTACTCTGCCTGTGCCACAAAAGGATTATTGTTATTAGTAGTGTTTGTGATTTGCAAGATGAAGGAAACGTCATTGTCCGTAGAAGAAAGGAAAGTTGGCCTGAAGCGAAACAACCCGGATTTTGCATCAACGAGCGAAGGTCTGAAGAACTTGGCAAACCATGCGTGTATTATGTTCACGTGTTTCTGAGAGGCCTTTTAAGTTTTCTGAACTACATGACAGAACAAAATTTGGTGAAGTTTGAGGCGACTTTAGGAGAGAAGAAAAAGGGAGGAAGAGAGCAAGTTGAACGCTCTCTTCAAGAAATTCGTGAGAGGAAGAAGAAAATTTTGTGTCGTGGAGAAATGTAAGGAAAAGGAAATAGGGAATCGAAAGAGAGAACAAGGAAAAGCAAAGCACCGGCTATTATTATTCTCATATTCAAATAAATGAGAAGAAAAGCTTTTTCGTCTTTTTCAGGGGAACTATTTTGTCTTGATAAAGTGAACTTGAGTAATATACATAAACTAGGAATACATCTTTTCCAGTCGCACTACATTAGAAAAAAGCAGCCACCTAAAGCTCACTTTACATATTGCTGTTAGCTCGTTCCGTTGCCCATGATCTGCACTTAATATGGTGTAAGTATGTGTAACAGCAGCAGCGTAATGCAGTGAAGATAAAGTCGGTGGAGTGAGATATTATATCTTCCTTTCTCTCCACTGAAGCTAGAGCTATTCAGATGTAATATGGAAATTTGTGGCCTCAAACTGTTAGGCAGAGGAGGCAGAGGAGAATGCATGGCGGAAAAAAGCGAGATGGGTCAGATACTGGATGTGAAGACAGATGAGAGCTGAAAAGCGTGCCTGAGAGACCAAGCTTGGAGAATACGACCACGGCACGGTTACAACGACGAAGGTTCCGCATCAACAACATTCAACACACCACAACAAGCTTTCATATAGCGATCATAATGTAGTTGTGCGGTGGTGCCGAGGACAACAATGATTGTAATGATAGTGATGATCACCATAATCTTTATTACTATTCCTACAATTCCGATCGTGATAGCGTGATGAATGCAATGATGATCTTCGGAGAGAATAATGTAAAGTTATGCAAGAAACTCGAGACGACGCTTTGCTCCTCTGCGGCTTGGCATCGTCTGTTTCTGTGGAGAATTGAATGTAAATTCCATTTTCCAAGTCCAAATAACTTTGCGCCCAAATCATCATTACCACGATCGGTTTCCTTGTCGTGGGGGAGCACTTCATCGCTGGATGCTTCTATTCAAAATAGCTAGACTATTTTTTGGAAGCCTGGATGTGGAAGAACAAACTGCTAGTAGTCATATTTGCGAAGCAAACCAAGTAGATCAATAAAATGTAACATGAGTCTGGGCAAATAGTGAGAATCGTTCATCCGGCCCACTGTTCTCCTTCACTCTGTTATTTAGAAGTTGTATGTTGTACACAACCGTGGTTCAGGTTTCGCTGAGAACTGCCGAAATGAATGCTGAATGGTGGTCACCAGCCATCGCTAGTCATTGCGGCTTTGATTACTTTGGAGAAACTTGTTCAAACTTTAAACTTCCCAAAGACGGTTTTCAGTATCTTCATAAAGTGAATTTCCACATTTACAACATTCTGTCACGTGATCATAAAGTAATTGTGTTTGGTATTTGGATTGTCGTGCTTCCCTGTCTTCGGTGCTGCAACATAATCTTACGTTGATAAAAGGAATGTTTTGACTTTTGGCACCTTCAGGTTTACCACTCTAGGAAGCAACGTGATTAGAATTACGCATTCAAAAGAACATTGAGATACAACATTTCAACTGTCAGAGAGGTGAAAGGGCAGAAGGAAGTGGCAGTGTAAGCGGGTTACAAACCATCTAATCAGATTTTGAAATAAAACGAGGATATTACTGATTTAGTATTGAGGCATGCTATTTATCTCCAGTGTCTCACACTGGATTTTCTATCAAGTTTCGAAATTTGTTTGATTGGAGGAGTCTTGAATGATGTGGCTGTTGTTTTCTATGAAAACCTTCATCAATCCCACTCCATTTCCTCTCGAAGTTGGCGGATGTTATGGCAGGTGTTGATAATTTAAACTCTGCATTCGCATTGACTTGGATGAGCCCTTGAGGCTGTTCTCGATGAAAATGGGTTTCTGGAAATGAGAGTCATGACATGGGGGTCTCTGTCTGTGATGTCTTCTCGTGGAATGACAAAACTGACATGAGAAAATACGACAGGAATTATCATTCACTACAGAACTTCTATTAGTTGTACATAGGAGCTTAGGGAAGCGATAGGATCAGCACAAGAATTATATGGGGAATTAAATAGTTTGTCATTATTATTCAGTTGGTGGCTTCGCTGAATAATCTTATGCAATATTCGTCCAATATCATGGTTCAATCAAGCGAACAATATGAGTAGACGCATACCACTTTCCAACTAGTTTTGCCGCACACAAAGCTTTAATCCAACCATCTTCATTCCAAATTGAATTCAAGGTCTGTCTCTATTCTACTTAAAATGGCTTTCCAGTCCAAGCAATGTAATCAGAGATGCAGTTTAATCTGCTCCATGCATGCGAATAAAAAGTGAGCTAAAAGTGTCGTCTTTGCGTCTGATTCCATGTTTGCGTCCGTGTAATGGAAGTTGTAAATGGTTCACTTTCAACGGAATACACTGGAGAATTTTAAAGCCGCAATTACTGTGCGTGCGTAGTAATATTACTTTTTTGATGGAGAAAACGCTTAAATGTTTTTCGTACTCAATCGAGCAGAGAATTTAAAAAGGTCACAATAAAAAACCAAATAATACTAAACATTTATTAGAGTCATTTTTTTCTCTTATACAATTCTAAGATCACGTACACAACTCATCCATAGCTTAAGCAAAATTTCACGCAGAATCTGAGATGATGGCATTCTCACATCTCAACTTGCAATTATATTTTTTCCAGGAGAAAAACGAAGGAATTTGTGAGTGCATCAACAGAAGAATCCCGAGAGATAAAAATGTGCTTTTTCTAGAAACACACCTAGCAACATTTAAGAGTTAAATGCTCGTAATACGCATAAAGTGGCAGTCTGGTGTGGCACTTTAAATTTGTGTGGCACTCCAATATAAATATGACTGGATAGACGTGGGGATTTTGTGTATTCCTGGGGATATACACCGACACTAATTCATGATTTCAAACTATTAGAATTCCTGCCACGACGCAAATTTTCCAGAGGAAATACACATGCACAAAAAAGGTTCTTTCATTCTCACAACTCTGCTCGAGTAAAAGCGAAACGCAACGCACTACTTCCTACAAAGACCATCAGACCATCATCAATATTCATCATGAAATACGTTGCATCTACTATTGACTATTGATATTGTGTGCTACTAAAGTTAGCATCCCAACTGAGCAAAGAAATGCGTCATAAATGTCGAAAATTATCATTCCGGATAGGTACTAGCCAAAATCTACCGCTTCAAAACGTACGACACAAAATGAGCTTGTTTTGCCACTCTTCCCTTTTAACATCTTCCTCTTCTCGGTTATCTCATGGTGAGTGCGAGCAAGTTATAGCATTTGAGGGATTTACTTCGCGACTTTGATATCTATATCTTTCAGGAGTTAGAAATGTGCATAATATTATTATGATATGATGATGTCATGTGTGCGTGGTGGAACTCGTATTGCTCACTGAAAGGGAAAATTATTGGTCCAGAATTCCAGAAGAATCTCAAGAGAATTCAGAGTTTACAACCCAAATTGAATTTCACTAATCGTGTGCTAGATGTGTGCTTGCCGTGCCATTCCATTACGCTGGAAAATGTTATGTAATTCTTTCTATTTTTATTTATACCACTTAAACAGGCAACAATTTTTGTATTCCACATGTTGTTGTTGTTGTTGTAAGAAAAAAATGATTTAAAAACGAAATTCTTGCTGTTTCATAAAAATAACCGTAAAGTTTGCGTAAAGTACATTCCACCATTCACATTACGCCTTGTTTCGTGTGCGTAGTAAGATGAGCTGCTCATTTCTCTTCAACTACATCGTACATTTCATTCATGCTGCTTTTCACGGTTTTATATGTGGTGCAAGTAAGGCAGCATTAGTGTTACGACTGTATCATACACTTACTACCATCATCATCATGCAAATCCTCTCACTTGCTTTGAGCAAGTATTCCATACACTATTTTATAGCGCAGACAAAGTACTGATAATCGAAGGAAAAACATCTCTCGCCACTGATGCTCCAGAAGAGCAAGGAGGAAAGCGGATTGTGAAAAACCATGAGCGGAGCAGGAGGAGGAGGATAGTGACAAAAAGTATCCCTGCTGGCTCGTAAAAGCAGGCAAGAAAGAGAGATGAGTCGTAAAAGATGAAGCTATATAAAAACTGTTGTAAATGACTCTTTCAAGGAACAAGTAGTCTCTGGAATAGAACACAAGAACGGCGACGGTGATATGTGGCGCGTTCCTTCAGGACTCACATAATATTCTCTTTCCTTCTCACTCTCAACCGGAATGGAGAGGGAGGACTGAGGAGAGAGAAAAAAACCGTTATGTGCCGCAGAGATGCGATGCAAGTTGCAATATTATTTACTCTTCCGCTGTGTGTACAAGCATTATACTTTCGTACTTTCAAGATGGACGTTTATGCAGGCACGTAAAACTTGTCCCGTACGAAACATTTCTCTAATGATGATAGTGGAGTGCATCATGCATCCAGAGACAGGATGAAAAGAAAAATTGTTTCCGGAAAATGTGTCTTTTCTTAGATACGTTTACAAAAACGGCTTTCGATGCCCCATGCTCCTTTCAATAGCCAACAACTTGAGCAAGTTTCGGACAAAGATGCTAGTAGCATATCTTGATGATGATGATATGTATACAGAAACACCGGCATTCTCTAATACACTTTATGTGCCTAAATGAATCTTGTGCCTTCATTTATAAGGGTATAAATTTTAAATGTGGGAATGCGTGTGTACGTCTCGTTTCTGTAACACGTGAACTAAAGTGGAGAAGGGAGGGGACGAGAGGAAGAAAATGAATATCACATTCTTTAAAACAAGAAATCATAGTTTGTTAAATGGAAGAAAGGAGGTGGCGTATAACTGATAGGAGCACGCTGAAGAAAACGAGTTGGAAAAGAAGAGGAAGACGAGTGTTGTTCTCGTTATCAATTTCAAAGTAGCCTCTTGCCATTGTGTAACACTGTTATATGAATGAAAGTGAAACGAGTGGTGATAGTGATGGATGATGACGACAACGATGATGATGATGGTGGTATGTGTGTTGTACTTTCATGCTGCTGATTATGTTTTTTTCTTTTCTCTCTGGGCGAAAATGGGAGAGAAAGCCGTGGAAAATGTTTGAGTAGTCTTAGAGGAAGACGATTCCAAACTTTTGTGGTGAGAAAAGACAAACTCGCTGCGATTCTCTATCTGCATTTCTCATGAAGACGCAAGTTCATTGAATGACTGGATTTTGTACTTTTAGCTTGTTGTGCAAACGTTTCCCCTTTGCATTAAGAAACAAGTTGAACTGACTCTCGCTCATTCTCTTCCTTGACTTTGCCCTTCTGCTCTTCACTTACACGAGTGAGGAAGAAGACAAGGAATTTTACATCATGCATAATTTTCGCTCGTTTTTGCTTAGTCCTCGTGGTCTATACCTTGTAGACTGGGGAGCGTTGTGTGTGTAGTGGTTTTCAGAGAGACGATCATAATGGCATTAGAGATATGTGTGTTCTCTCACGACTGCTCAACTTCAAAGTTACAGCTTCATGGCTTACAAAAGCCAAAAATACACGTAAAGCGTGATATATTTAATAAGTACAAGTGGTTGTGGTGGTACTAAAATGTTCCACGCTTGTAGCTTTACAATTGCAAAAAAAAAACGACAAGTCTACGGATAAGGCTATGAAATGTCTTTCACGTCTCTAAGAGGAAGCCTTCGTACGCAATGTTATAAATACGATATAAACTACACGAAGAGAAGTTTTTGCTAAACTACCGCCAGGGTTTAAGGAGCACTTTTTTACTGTTTCCACTTTCTCTGGCTCTCAATAATATTTCCTGCTTTATACATTCTCTTCTATTATTCACTGACTTGAAACGTGAACCCGTGTGACTTATATTCTTTCTCTCACCAGCACAATCCTATCATTTCTCACAAAAGGCGGATAGCAAGAGGGAAAAGGGAAAGCACGTTTCACCTACCCCTTTTCATACGAGTCAGATAAGTAGACACACATAAAGTAAGTACGTTCGGAGAAAGTTTGCTTTAGTCAGGCATGAGGACAGTATGCTATCAGAAGTACAAAGTAGTATTAATAATATGCTTCGTCGCTTGTAGTTAAAAAGTGTGTTGGACATGTTCATTCACCATTTTTTGCTCACTATCCCATATTATTACAGCATACTTTGGCCCTACCACTCGCTCCACCACGGCTGATGATGATTTCGGAGTAAACATAGTGTGAATAATAGTTCCGTTTCGAAGTCCCCTTATTTCACACCAGCTGTCTTTTTATCCCAACGAGGTTGCAAAATTTGTGATAACTAAACTACCAAAAAATATACTTTCTTACGTACTACACACACATTCTTATGAAATGATGATCTTTTTCCTTTTAAAGTTTCACGAGCTCGGCGTATCCTATAACACAATGTTACGAAGAACTACTAATCTGCGGGACAATAAGCTTTTTCTAACATACACAGTTAAGCATGGCGAACGACAATGTTAAGAGGACGAAGCAGGAGGAGTAGACGGGTGAGTTTATTTATGTGGACTAGTAAAGAAAGTAAATAAAGAGGTAAGAATAAACATATACTAGGACACGAAATGACATGGCAAAAAATAAAATAAAATGCTATTCTCCCTGTCCACACTTTCACTTTTTACTGCTTCTCTTTCTTCTCACTATTTTCATTTCCACAATCAAGCCAAGTTGAAGACGGTTGATGCTGCTGCTACTGCTGCTGCTGATGATGATGAGATTTCTTTTTGGAAGAGTACGAGTAAGAGAGCACTCTGCGAAAGTTGTGCTAAACGAAGTTTTTATAAACTGACTCACTCTCGTATTTTCAGTTGGATACGGTTTCGTGTGTTTGTAGTTACACATCATCTTTAATAATATGTTCGTAGCTTTTGGTGGTGGTATAAAAAGACGAAAACGAGCAGAGTGGAGTGGAGAAAAGCACAACTTCATAATAATAAGTATAAAAAGTCCAGATGAATAGATATTTCTCCAAGGAATTTTATGTGGATTTTCCTGAAACTTTTTCTTCAAAAATTTCCTTTTCCAACAGTGATTCAGAATTACGGACAGCAAAGCAGGAGACATGAGCCAGCAAAGTGTAGTAGGTAGAGGTGGTGGTTGCGGTCATTATTACAAACATTTGCCAACATTGTGTTAACTCCACCGACAATGTAACTGTGGTCAGAGACAGAGAGCTTACAAGAGTGTCACTTAAACAAGTATAATAATTTTTAGAAATCAAATTATTACATTTTATATTGCGACCTAGCGAAAGAAGTTAGAAAAGGCAATTTTCATTTCATTTCATATTATTTATTACAGCACTGGTGAGCTGCTATTCATCGCCAAACTGGAATTGGCCACACAGCTGTCGAGTCAAGTTCTGCCCATTTTTAATTTAGCCAAGTGAAGAAGGTGAAAGCAGGAGGGAACACTTGCACAAACTTCCGTCAAGGTGAACAGGTAATTTCATTCTTCATCAATGCATACCTTACAACGTTTTAGAATTATATCTCGTCCGCGTGCCACACTGATTAAATTTTCCCTGCTTGTGTGAATACTATATTGTTAAAGAAATCTTTCAAAATTTAAAATTAGCATGTGACGCTGTGCTGTTCATTAATTATTTACACCGAAACGACGATTCTAAATATATGTACCATAAAATTTCCTTCAGTGATGCGCATAATTTTCCAAGAAAGCCTTTCCATTTATCCCGCTCGTTGCACTTATATTCTTTCCCAGAAATAAAACTCTTGGCTCCGCGCACCACTCATGTTTTATCTTTAACACTTTCTTCTTTCAGCAGAAGGAAAAACTATCAATTATTCAGCCAATGCTCAAAACTTTATCTGTGTGGAAACGGATAACGCTGCTGCTAGCATCCCTCTTTTCTCTCATCATCACACACCCGCACACACAAAGTATCCACAGAAATCAAATTACGAGAGAAAACATTTTGACTATTCAATCTCTCTTTAGTCTAACCAAAACGATGAAATTTATCCTTGATATAATTTTACCAGTTTGTACAGAATGTGAAGCGGTTAACCAGTTCAGAATAAAATATGAAACTGTCAGTTTGCATTTCATTGATTTCAGCCAGCCCCACCGACTTTTCTTCATAGGTACTTCATTCGCAAAGTAACGGCGTATCCGCAATCGGAGAAAATTATGCAAACAACCTGTTTTCTTTCTTAATGTACTACTGTCACTGTCTACCTCAACTTTTCACACAGTACCATTACTGCGAAGTTTCCTTGAGAAAAGGAACCTTGGAAGTATGTCATTAACCAGCCAATGTTTACTTTACACACTCTTCACAAAGCCGCATAAAACAAGTTTCACCGGAAGAAAGTAGGAAAGCAACGACAAAGCATAAACTACTTCACAATAGTAGTTTTTCGTTTTTAGTCCGTGCGTATTACACCAGAGCAGCAGGTTGACAAGGAAGAGAAAATATTTGGTAATACATTCTGTCTCCGTAGCTTATTTATAACAGTGGAAAATGAATGTTTTTCTCCCCGTTTGCAAAAAAAAAATCTTTTTTCTAGCAGAAACGTACGTTTGTGTTATTGTGCAAGGAGACAAATAAAGTAGGAAATCTTCGTGTCGGATGTAATAATAATAAGCATGCTTGATTCCCGTCCTTCCTTTATTTTCCTTCTCTCTTTCTTAACCTTTTTATTCCTCTGTCGTTTTTTCCTTCTTTCTTCCTCTTCTCTCTCTTTCTCGCTCCTTCTCTTTCTTTTCTCTCGTACGTTCGTCGACTCAGAAAAGTTGAAATAACAGTCAAGGAAAAGTAGGAAAATCTGCCCTGAAACAACGGACAATGCAAAGTATATGAAAATGGAAGTTGACAAGAAGTGTGAAACTAAATCTAATTTATTTTGTCAAACTTATTCACAACCTTGGGTATTATGTAGTATTGGTGACTCTCGGAAAAAGATTCGCGTGAAAAACTCAGGAGAGAACTCGACCGCGCTACCTAAGAAGGCGAGGTAAAAGACGAGAAGACTGAGGCAAAACTAAAATATCCTCTTTTCTCTCATTTTATAATATGCATGAACAATGAACAAAACAGTGAAACTGGTAGTTTTCTCTTCCGTCTCTGCATTTCTCCAGGAAGAATTGCAAAGTAGATAGCGTGAATGAACTATGAATATAACGTGTATTGTATGTGTATGGCTTTTACAAGACAACCTCCGAGAAGGAATAAAGTATACAACCCTCAGGTAAAAGCGGATATTCCGGAGTTTTCCATTTCTGTCTCATAAAGTACACTCATACTGAGATACATGTACCGTAGTCATATTAACATCTGGGTGACTCAATTTTACAAATAAGACTAGAAAAATAGTAATGCCTTGGAAAAAAGGTTAACTTTCTTGAACTATACTTTATAACCAGTCATACTTACACAGCGAAAAAAAAACAAAAGAAAAATTTAGAGACGAACAAAAATTTAGTTGATTGATTATATTAGTAGAGTTTCACAGGTTACGTTCATTCGAGAATAAGAGAATGAAATTCTATTATAAGTGTTCTACATAGACACAAACCTACGCACACATGCAACGTACGTGGGAGAAATTCGAGACGCTTCCAGCTTTTACTCATTCGTATTCCTAAACTTTTTTTTTCTGTTCCACTTCAACCGTAAAATGCCTACCCGTCAACGCGTTACATTTTTTCGATATTCTCTTTTTCTCTGACTAAAAGTTATGGGTGGCAGCAGGTGATCGGACACGAGGATTGATTGAGCAGTTGTGCTCACTAACAATTCACCTCAAATCACTCATGCAGATTTCTCCTTGACTTCATTTTATTTATCGTTTCATGTTTATAAATTATCTCTACGATATATACCTCTTCGGCCAGGGTGATGGACACATGCGTGGATAACGCGGTCACTTCTAAAGAAAAAAATGGGTCGGTCTTGTGGACAGCTTACATGGAGCCTGAGGGAGGGGAACAGACGGCTTATTTTCTTTGTAACCACGTTATCAGCAGCTATCGCGCTGGTTTGTACGAGTACAATCAGTAGAACCGGTCACTTGCACTAACCACCATGGTTAGTTGCCTACCAAAATTTAGTGAGAGAAAAGGAAACAAGTTTGACCATGTGCCTTTTACTTCTAATAAATTGTGACGAAGTTGCTGCTAACAACGATAAACCCGGGTTAAGGTTCAAAGATACGCTGCGCGACAATTACCAATAGATTTTCGAATTTAGCAAAGCTTTATGTACAAAAATTGTTGTTTCCGTTGACTTAACGTCAATGTGGACAAGTTTTGTATGCGGACGGTCAGAAAACACAACAATATGTAGAGGACACAGTATAATATAATAAAATGGCACAGTACTACTATGCACAACTTTCTTGTGGAAGTGTAGTTGTTATAGAAAAGAGTGCACATGGAAACCCAAACGTCTGCCAATCTTGTAGCACAGTTGTACAATAAATGAAGGCGGAAAATGACGGTGGTGGTCATGTCTCAGTTAAGAAGTCATGTGCTTATCTATCATCTTATCATTAAAGATTGAACTCTTGACAGGATGGAGCGTTGCCCACTTCTCCCCTTTTCATGTCTCAACGCTGACGTTTCTATTTTTCTCTGTCCTCCGCCTTACCTACTTACTATACAAAAGGAAATAATCGACCGACACAAACCTTCCAGAAGGTTGATTATTAAATTGTGCATACCGTCGAAATAATTGAATTACCGGCATCCCACTTTGTGATGGTGGCATTTTCTTTGTATGTACTTTAGTTCTAGGTTAGTAATATACAACGTCATGACGGTTGGAAACTGTGTGGGTGACAGGCTCGTTGCATACATGCATATTTCCGTACGAGCAACATAATACAATAAATAAATCGTGCCAACAATTTCGGCAAGGCAACTTGCTATACTATTATTAGAATATGCTAAATATTACGTAAAATGCATTACACTTGGTATTTCATAATCAAAGGAAACCGTTTTGTAAGTGTCTTACATAAACAAAGTCGGATGTTGCCCTTACCAAATGAATATCTGCTTTAAATATATACTTGTAGGGAAAGTGTGGCAGAAAATTACATTAATTGTAAAAGTTAAACATTGTTTCATCAAACCTCTCCCATCCGCTAATTTTCGTCTCTCAGAAGACGAAAGGTTTTTTACAGTTTCATTTCATTATAGTAAGAGATTATTAGCTATTGTGTCAGTAACTTCACCATGCAGTCGCAGTCATGCACTCCAGCATCCTCATCGTATTCCTGCCGCTAGCACGGTAATAATAAAATAAGTACGGAGGTTGTTGTTTTTTCTCTAGACGAAATTACAGGCGGGCCAGGAACTGTTATGAGTTTAGGAGAGAGTGCACCCTATCCAAACATGGCTTAATCATCCAGAAGTGAATGAATGTTTATCTTAAATTTGCGTGATCCTCTCCACATGCATATGTTTAGAAGTGTTCAGAAGCAAGAGTCTACCAAGTTTAGTTCAATAACAAACCCTTTGAAGCTATAAACTGGCCATGTGGGGATACGACACTCTACCAACTTTGTATTGCTACATGAAGTGAGCGTTTCTCTCACTCTTTCACATGGCTTACAAAATTTAATGACTGTGTTCCCCTTTGCCTGAACACTCCAATTAATTCAAAACTGTTGGGGTAATACCGTAATAGTTTTATAACTACTGGTTCATAAAGTGAAAGGAGCAAAAAAAAATTACGGTATTCTCTCCTCGCAGCTTTTTGTGCTTACGGCGAGCAGAAGCTGAAGTAGGGTAATCATACACAAATCCCTATATTATACTTATTGGATCCAATCATAAAATATATTTACAGACCTGGTTTTTTCTCAATTGTTTCGTTTTTCTTATTTAAAACGCACTTCCGCAAGAAAACGTAAGCAAATGCACACCCAACTATAGCTACCTGTATGCAATTGCTAAACGGGATTCCTGCCCGCTTTATTGTTGCAGCTATTATTAATTTTGAAAATTAGACCCTGTACCATTTTTCCACTCAGTACACGAAATCCAAGAACACAGTAATTAATTGGCTTACATTGTATTTATTTACTTAAGCTGTACAGCAGTTTCCTCTTTTCTCCCGTACGTGTCTCCGCAATAATAAATGGTTTACAACGGAAGAATGTAAGTAGGCTGTGCGCTCAAGAGTAATGTATT